>BMAW01043761.1:0-19998 GCA_019974015.1 Nephila pilipes | reverse complement strand
CGATTAACTGTATATTAACGTAGCACTTAGACATAACAAGAAGGCTACGGGAGAAGAACATTGTAATTTTAAACCATGGTAAAGTAACGATGAACTGGTATTCTGCTCTTCTAACTTTCACATTACGACAATGTGAGGACTATAAGCCTTGAGAGATATAGAGCCTCTAGTTTTAGTTTAGTTTTTATTAATGTCGCACTAGAAGCAACTCGAGGGCTATTGGCGACGGACCTCGTAATTTTGAATCATGGTCAAGTGACGAGGACGACATTTGAGCTGGCGCCCTCCTCTCCTAACATCTACACCACGCCAACAGGAAGACTTTGGGCCCCGAACAGATTTAACGTGCATCAGCCAAGACTACACGACGGGTCTTTGGCGACCAAGGATCGAACCCGCGACTGAACGAAAACCGCCAGCCGTGAGTCCACGACCTTGACCACTAGGCTACCACGGCCCTATAGAGCCTCAAAGGCTATTATAATCCCTTGCCTGGAAAGTTTTAAATGCACCAGTCCCATTACACGAACTTGGAAAGTCGAAATTCAAACCAATGCTTCGGTTATGAGTCCGTTACAACCTGCTACCGTGAAGAATAAAAAAAAATAAGTCAATTAACGATACGTTCTGGGCGACAGAACATCGAAATACACCAATTGATTGTTTAGTTAACGTCCAAAGGTTCAATTTCGAACCTCGGTCAAGTAACGGGGATGACATCTGAGCTCGAGCCCTACTCAGGTGAGGTGCCTGAGTTCCACTACATGACGTGTCTTTAATGGCATTAGGACTCGAACCTGCGATCCGATAGATACAACGCCACCCAGATCATTTGGTTACGTGGCCGCTGCACTGCCAACCCTCGATCTGTACCATCAATTATTTGTTCCACTCACAAAAAAAAAAGGTGAAACCATTTCACGGGTGCTGGAGGAATTTCTATTATCAGTTTCTTTTAGATAGTTAAAAAATTTTCGGAACTTCTACCAGACTGTCTCTCGTTTAAGATAAAAGAATCAAATCTAATTTTAGAAGACTTCGTTTAAATATTTATAATTGTGCAGGATTTTCCCTTATCAATATGCAATCAAGTCTAATGTCATTTTTTATTAAACTTTATCAATAATAATAAATTATAAAAGGGTTTATCGAAATTTAACATGTACTTTTGGTAGAAGCCAGACTCCAAAAACTATAAATAATAGCGAATTATGAAAATTTACGAAGGGTGGTACAATTCTGCAGCACCAGGTTTTCGGCCTCCGATAATTAAAACCTGTGGTTTAAAACATAAAAGCTAAGTTGATAAAAGTAGTAGTCGAATAAATATCACTCGAACCACAATTTGTTACAGAATTAATTTAATTATTAACAATATTTTAACGAGGAAAAAGCATTATTTATTTACACACAACACAAATTATACAATATTAACAATGTTCTTAACATAAGAAATCTCAATGTTTAATCTGTTCTGAGAAATGTCTTTCGTTTTCTGAAAATGAAATACCAACGACTTAAGATAATATTAATTACATATTCATACAACATTTATGTTCAGCCAGATTCTACTTTTCTTAATTGACTCATCATAATTGTAAAAAGATGTAAAAATAAAAAAATCATGAAAAGATGTAAAATTTGAAACTTACTTCCAAAAAGATTATACAAAATGTGTCATCCATTGACAACCTGCAAATACACAGCCTTAAAAAATATATCTGTGAGGGATAATTAACTCGGTTTAACAATTCAGTTTGATTATTTTATTAACGACTCGCTTTGAAGCAATACGAGGAGTATCGGCGACGACTTCGTAAGTTTTAACTTCGGACAAATGGCGAGGACGACACCCGGGGGTGGGCATGCCCTCTAAACTTGTACACCATAGATTATTTATTAACATAACATTTAGAAGCAACCTGAAGGTTATTGGAGACGGAAAGTGTGATTTTGAACCGCCGTGACGAGGGTGACACCGAGAGATGGACCCCCTTTTCAAATGTCCGCACTACGTCAACGAGAGGACTGAGTCTCGACAGATTTAGCGTTCATCAGCCCCGCTATTAGACGGGTTCTGAGATGTATCATGACTCTAATACATGACTTGAGAGTTTGGTTTGGGTTTTATTAACGTCGCATTAGATGCAACACAGGGCTATTGGCGACGGTTTAGTTTAATTTTTATTAACGTCGCACTAGAAGCAACACGAGGGCTATTGGCGATGGACCTCGTAATTTTAAACCACGGTCAAGTGACGAGGACAACATCTAAGCTGGCACCCCCCCCCTCTCCTAACATCCACTCCACGCCAACGGAAGGATTTTAAGCCCCGACAGATTTAATGAGCATCAGCCCCGGCTACACGGCGGGTCTTTAGCAGCCAAGGATCGTACCCGCGACTGAACGAAAACCGCCGGCCACGAATCCGAAACCTTGACCACTAGGCTACCGCGGCCACCTATTGGAGACGGACCTCGTAATTTTGAACCTCAGTCAAGTGACCACGACGACACCTGAGCAAGTACTCCCTTTTTTAACTTCCACACCACGCCAGATTTGACGAGCATCAACCCCGGCTACACGGCGGGTCTTTATTGGCATCAAGGCCCGTACCACAACTAGACGAAAACTGCCAGCCGTGAGTCCGCGACCATGACTACGCTACCGCGGCCACACGACTTGACAGGAACAAGGCTTAACACAAGCACGCGAACATAACCACTAGACTATCGGAGCATTTATTTCAGTATGTATGATCTAGCGAGAATCGTTAAGAATAAACAATAATTGGCAACAAGTTGATTCAGCTTTACTAAACATTTACACAAGTGTAAATCGGGATTATAGCCTTTGTTGCTCTATATCCCACTAAACCCAATCAATCGAGTGTAAGCCCTAGCAATGCTAAACTATCTAAACGATACTGCTGCATAATAAATATACTTATGATTCAGTCAATTTACAGGTGCATAAGTCCAGAAAATGAAAAACCAAATTAGATATCAAACTTTTGATATCATTCAATTGCAGATCAAAACTGTGAAAAAAATAATGAAAGAAGTAAATCTTCGCACTGATGCAAAATAAGAATTTTTGAAACAAATTCGCCAAAAAATACATTATTCGGATAAAATTGAACAATTCGAGTTAACCAATTCTTAATTTATCCACCATTGAAACACTATGTTAAGAAATTCAAAAGAATAATCTTATCTGGAGAAGATTTGCATTTAATAAGCTATGAGAGAAATTAGTCTATTTTTAACGTGTTCCCACCTCCAATATTTTTCTTTATTTTTCTCAAGAAGGTTAAATTCCTTAAAAATGTAGACGAGTATGATAATCAGCAGTTTCCAAAAAAAAAATATATATATTCAATTTTAAGGATGCTATTGATTAATTTAAAAGAATAGGATACATGCATGGAATATTTTAACTAACACGAAAATGTCCCATTATTATTTTATTCTAATTTTACATGAGGATAGAGACCAGAATATTTTAATGTACTAGCCTCCTTTCAACTGTTATCGGATTTTTCCCATACATCACATGATTTCTTTTATTTTCTTAAATATTTCTAATGATATATGGAACAAAGTTACATTTCCCTTCCTAAATTATTTTATAAGAATTTTTAACTTTAGAAAAAGAGAAAATTTTCATATTTATTAAACTATGAAAAGCTTTCCAATGATTGGGTCCTTTAAAATTAGGCGAAGATAGCCTTAACTACTCCTTCTAATTACATTTAATGAATATGCCATAACTCACATTTCATCATTTTTTTTCCCCTATAGATTTATAAAATGCTAACTTAATTGCATTAAATTATCAAAATATTTAACTATTAAGTAACATATAATTTGTATCTATTTTTTTTTACCTTCCTTGACTCAATATAAACATACATGCATTGTAGGTCCTTCTCACTAGAAGCCAAATTGAATTGTTCATAATTCAAGTAAATTATGAGATACTTTTTACACAAAATAATCATAACCAAACAATTTCAAGAGAAGAAATAATACCATTTATTTTCGTCAGATATTCCAGCAAATTACAAAAAATAAAATATATTAAAAATAATAATAGTCTAACATTTATTTATGTTCTATTGTTACCAGTATAATATCAAAAAAAATTTGAATTTTTGTAAAATAAGATAAATCTTACTAATTCCTTTGCTGTCCAATTTCCTTTTTTTTTCTTTTTTTTTTCACATAAAAATTAATAGCTATGACTAGTTTGTACACTTCCAGAATTTGAATGAACTTCATTATTGAATAAATCCTTTTCTAGCAAGGAAAATTAATTAAATAATCTAATTTAAAAATACAATGGGCATAAAGAATATTTATGATGTTCATCTAAAACAAGCATGAAGTATTAACCATTATATTAAAAGTATTCAATTTAATCTTTTTAAAAAGGTTTCATTGATATTTCTAAGATAATTTTATATAATTAGTAACACACAATAATAAGAGTAAATCAGTGTAACATTATCTCAAAAAGCACACATAAAATGTATTTATAATTAGCCTTCAAATTACATAGGTTGTTAAGTATTGGGCATTCCTAAAATAATGAATTATTTTAGGAATGAGTTATGCTAGCTCTTCCTTAAAGTTTTAGACTCATTGATTATTTTACTAACATTGCACTTAGAGACAAAAAAACTATTGGTGGCCGACATCGTTATTTTGAACCACAATCAAGTGAAATGGACAACACATGATATAGTATCCCATTCTTCTAATTCTTGCAAGTCACACCAACAACTGGTCTTTGAACCTCAACAGATTTAAACTGCATCAAACCCCATTACACAACAGGTCTTTAGCCTTATCAGAACACCAACTCTCGACATGATAGAAAAAATGCTGGGAATAAGAATGCAACTGTGACCACTCATTACCGAAGCCACTCCTTAAAGTATTGGGAAAGTTAGGCTTTTTTTTAAAAGAAGCATTTAGAGACTGTTACTTAAAACTGTCACAGAAAAAAAATTAAATTTTAATATAAAAAACAATTTTAAAAATCTCTCCATCACTTCCTTGGGGGAAAAAAGCTTTTTTAAATTCTTCTTGAGATATTATGACTGTATAGAAGGAAAAAAAAATTAAATGATTGAACAATAATTTGAACACAAATTAAATACTTATCTCTTTACTTTCACAATACTTATTTCCATGTCCTTAAATATATTAAGCATTATATGATAGATATAAAAGGCATAAGTGTTAACTACAGGATAAGCTCGATAAAAAATAGCCTTGAATGTAAATAGGAGATAAAATGAAACATAGCACTGATCTAAAAACCATGGATTGTAAAACTCATCTGAAACAATATTAAAGATTATTATTGAACAGTATTGTTTACCTTCTGAATTCTAAAATTATATAAAGTTATACATTTTATCAGAATATAGATCAAAACTTTGTTTAAAAGGGAACAAAATTAATTTTGTAAGAAACTAAAACATTTTAATACTTTAATCAAATTACATTTTTAAATTATGATTGCTAAAAGGCAACTTACAAATCATTTATCATTGCACTAAAAAAACACAAAATTTTGTTTCATGCGGAATATAACGTGATTTTCAACAATAATTTTAACATAAAAGCAATAAATGTGACAAATTCTATTGAAAATAAAGAAAAATCTTTTAAAAATTATAAATTTCTTTAATGAAAAATTCAAACTTACATTTATAAAAATTCCATATATTTAATTGCATACAAGTTATCCTATGTCCAAAGAATAAGTTTAACACAGATCAAAATATAACTCAGTAAATCTTCCAAATTATTATTTAAATAAACATGTTGTTCATATTTAACTAATCTAATAAACACGGTTTTTTAGCTAGACTAAAAAATTTTTTTTGGATATATTTAATGATTTGTATTAGCAAATTTCAACCATTTTTAGAGGGACACATATTAAAAAGAAAGCATTAATATAAAAAAATAATTTTTTTTTTCAATTTCATCTCTTTTGAATTATGTTTTTTGTTACTCAAACAATTCATTCAAAAATTCAATAAAAAATTAGCATTTACTTGAAAATCTATTGTAGTATTTCAAATAGCAATAAAAGAATTGTCAACTGTGCATATAACTTCATATTTAAAAGATTTGATTAAGTTAAAATAGATGCCATCATTTAAAGTTCCGTAAAACCAAATAAAAAGATTTCAGAAGTTTTCTTTCCCCATATGTAAAATGAAATCATTTGAGAAGTAAAAAAATATAAATATTAGAAATACACTAAATCTAAATTTAGCTAATTAAATTAGTTTTTTTAAAAAAATCAAATTTTCAAATGGTAACTACAACTAAAAATTACAGATTTTTAATATGGAAAGAAAAGATTATTAGATTGAGATTATGAAAGTATGAGAAAATTGAAAAACAATAACTCATGATATTTTACATAAATGTGCATTATTTAATGACTAACTTTATATATTTCCTGTTTAAAAATAACTTATTTAATAAAAATACATAACAGGCTTCAAATTCTTCTAGAATTTATTGTAAATATAAACCTAAGAAATAAAATATTTTCAAACACATGAACACATATTTTCATTGAACAGAACAAGTATCCTTTGATAGTAGAAAACTGCATCTGGAAAGAGGGACGGAAAAAAGATCTCAATTACAAAAACAAGCAATTTTAGACATTAAAAAAAATGTGTTTTTATACATTTTCTTACTTTTAAAGAAGGAAACAGAGAATAATGACAAAATATAAATTGCTAAATTTAAAATGTAGTTTTTAAACATCTGATGCAGCAATTACTCAAAATTAAAACAGTCACTAATTTTTTTTTTTTTGCTTAGTAAGTTTTCGTTTCAAAAATAGTACTACAATTTTCAAAAAAATTATAACACTTCAAAATCTGGCATGAAGGAAAAGACAGCAACATTCCTGTTTATCAATATGCAGCATCCATGATCATCACAAAGCAGTTATTAATTATGAACAGTTCTTTGATTCCAGAACCCACAGAGGGTCAACTGTACATATAATTTCTAAAAATGTTGTTAATTCACAAGTGAGGAAAGGGATCCTTATTTCCCTTCTGATGACCCTTCTACCCTCCCAGCAACTTATTTATACATAGACTTTTGCCAAGATTGAAAAACATTCTTACTCTCATCCGACAACTACTTACCAATCACAAAACACACACTTAATGAAAATTGGACTGTGTGACCATGGCTGGGTACCATGTTCATCTTCCCTCCTTCAAGTATGCACATCTTTAGAAAATGATAATCACTTACTATTTAATTCATTCATTTAACAAACTTATATTTAGCCCAAATGTTGTCAGTTGCAGTTTTGTCAAATAATTTATTTCAATCTCATTGATTGGGGTATCCCTCTCTCCCAACTACATGGATCATTTGGCCTTTAGAATTTTTAATTATAGTTGAATCCAAATTCATAGTGTAAAGATAATAAATAATCTAAGAGAGAAGGAAACTCCATATCCCTATCAAAATGTGTTTTTGTTGGGAAAATATGAGAAACAAATCTTGCTTCAATTTTTTTTTCTCTAAATTTTAATTTAATTACAACATCAATTGAAACCTTTCATTACAAATACCAAAAGATTAGTAAAAGCAATACATTTGAAAAGTAGTACAATGCTCTTTTAAAGCATATAGTCCAGATTGTGTGCTGTAATCTTTTCTTATAATTAGAAAGATAACATTTAATACTGCATATCCTTCCTTTCATCTCAAAAGCAAATGAACCACCAATACACATTCGATTTAAGGTTACTTTGACACAAGCCTTATTAATCAGTACTTTTATTTCTATAGTACTTTCTCTTGGCTTTTAACAAAAAAAATTCATTTACTCAGTTACTCTAACTATTACTCTGCAAAAGAATTTAACGTATAAAAAACTCTTTCTAAGAATATTGAAGTCGAAAAACAAAACTAACAAGCTTTTTGATCAAATGAAGTATACAACAATGAATAAAATTTATGTTTATTTGCAAAATTAACTGTTTTGAAACATTAACATAAACAATTGGATTTAACCATATACACAAAAAAAATTCAACAATATTTTCTAAAAAATTAAAACTTACCACAGATAAAAATAATAAAGTTCACATTTTAGAAAAAAGATAACTTTAATCTGTTCCAAAATATTTCTGACCAAAGTGATTTGGAGCAACTGGATGAACCTCTGAGGTTAAAATAGTCATGGCTGGATATGCTTTCATTACAGAATTAGCAGCTAAAATGATTTTTAAAAAAATTTACAGCTTTCAATACTCATATAATAAATGAATAATAAAATGGGCATGTTATTTGAAATTAAAAATATATATATAATCCTTTATGTGAAGAAATCAACATAATCATAAATAAAACTTATTAAAAAATATTTAAATGTTATTCAAATCGTTTATATTAATATATAATAAATTCTTTATTATTATTTATTTATTATTATAATTACCATGAGGAGTACAAAACAAATTCAAGAGAATAATGTTGTCTTCTTTGACTCCATGGTCTTTCAAAACTTTAACAGACTTGATGACAGTATTACCTGTACCTAAGCAAAAAAGTTTATCTTTTTTACAATATTTGCTAGAGATTAAATAAATATTTTAATACATTTGTTGAGGTTATTCAAAAACAATTTTTAAAAGTTCTTGCATGAAATATAAAATTGCATTCATAATTGGTCAGATTTCATACTTAATACATATTCTAAAATATATTACTAAATAAAATAAAAGAAAAATGTAGTTTTACATAACATGAGTATCTGTCAAGTTATCATTATAAATGACTTAAAAATTACTCCAGTTAAATTAATTTTACCCTGTCAGAAACATCTTAACAATTATTATTAAAATACTCTTCAACAAGGGATAACAAAAAATGAAACAAACAAAATATTGTTCAATATCTATAGCTCATATCTTTAATCAATTCAAAATGAGTTTTTAAAAAATTCAAAAATTCCAAATAAAAACATTCATATTTCAAGTTAAATGTTTGCTTTCAGGCAAAAAATTGAGAATAACATATAATGATACAATGATACCACTGATTTCATAAATATCAGACTAAGTAAAATTTGATATCTAGCTAAGATGCTAGTTTTTATATTCAACAAAATTAATTTCATTCCAATTTATACAGTTAATCAAATTTTTACATAAATCTCATATTTAAAAAATTATTCCTTCTTTATTATCTTAATTAAAATTATTAAAATCTTTGATCATAAGATCAAAGATTTATGATATTTTTACACATATTTTTTACTAATTTTACAGAATTGGTTCATAGGAGATTATTGCAATTGTAAAAAAAAACAGCTAAAAGTGATAAAATGATAATCTATTTTATTGCAAAAACAAATAATAAAATTTTATTGAATGAACTGTAAAAATAAGAAATAATGAATACTTTCCAAAAAGAATTTCATAGAAACAATGTAAAGCATATTCTAACGAATAAAAGAATTTTAAAAAATAGCCAAAAAAAATTTTTTTATAACAATCCTAAAAACAAACCTAAGCATTGTATGATTTTCAGTTAAATTACAAATCTATATCAATACGAGGAAAAAAAATTGTGCTATATATATATACTATATCATATACTTAAGCTATTATTACTATAACTTATGTAATATATTACACTGAAAGCTAAAGATGCTTTTGCATGAAAGATATCTTCTGTAAATTTCAACTCAATTGGAATATTTCAAAAGGGCATTTGATGTTTCAAATATTTTCAGCTAATACTCAAAAGAGTGCAATATCATTTTAATCCTAAGATTTCTATGTAGCAATGCAAAAAGTATATATATATATATATATATATATATATATACATACATACATAAAATTTCAAACATAATATTTTCAATAACTGCTTTTCTTTTTTTAAGTTTTCCCCAAAAAAATTTTTTAAAGAAATTAATAAATTTCATTAACAGGACACTGACATCATACACAATTTTAACAGTTCTTACTGAATTTGGATATATATTCATGCAAGAGACATCATTTAAAAAAAAAATGTTTCTACTTTTTTATTCTTTTGTGATTCACATTCCATATTTGACAAAAGGCTCTCAAAGGGGAAACTTCTACACAACAAAAGGAGCACTTTTAGACCAAACATTTTTTCAATAGCTTTAAATTTTATTAGAACTGCTTCTGATAAAATTATAACACAAAAAAATTAAAACACTAAAAATTTTGAATCAATATAAACTACAGTTGGACCTTGCTATTGTGAAACTGGGTTATAATGATCTCTCCTTTATAGTGAACTTTTAGACTGGTCCCAACTGAACTCCTATTAAGCTAATCTTATTTTAAACACTTTTAGTGTACTTTTGAGAAAAAGAAAATTTCTTACAGTGAACTAAAATTTTCCTTTCTCTATTCCCCAACCCCCCATCTTTTCAAAGCTTATTTTATACATATGTATTAGCATCCCATGACAACATTCCAAACTTCTTTCTCAAATCTCACTCTTTCTATCCTTCCAGTTGTTTCTAGGAACCAACTACCCATCTATTATCCTATAAACAGTATTCTTTTCCCTCAATTATTTCTAAGAGTGCACTTGTCCACTACATAGACACCCTTCTTCAAAACATACCTTAAAAATCAGAACAATAGTTGAAAGGACCATAGAAAAGTTCTCCAATATTCCCTCCTTCCCATTTTTAGGAGTTGTTTTTATTTCAATATTTAAATCTGGAGGGAACTGAGAAATTATGTCACACTCAAAAAGAGAATGCAGAAAAAGGACTGTTAAAATGATTCCTAACATTCAGCAGAATATATTTATTAGTTAATATTTATGTAATTAATAATTTATTAATAAGTTGCATGTTATCACAATGATTGTTATCAACAAAATTGGATATAGTGAACCTTTGATTTTAGTAAACTCTTTACTAAGTCTGCAGAGGTTCACTATAAAGGCATTCGACTGTACTTGAATTACTATAATATTCCATTAAGAATAACACATCAATAATAAATGTTAAAAAATGTTATCAAATACTATAGAGTTTTAAAATGAAATAAATATTTCTGCACATCTTATGGCATGTATTTTGTGTGTGTGTGTGTGTGAATAGTAATAACATCTCAATTCATATAAAATGAATTAATTAATAGAAGAGAACTTTACGTACAATATTACTATCCATTACAATGAGATACTTGAGGGTAATATTTTAATAATTAAGTTATTATCAGTTGGGCCATTTCCTCAAATTTACCACACATAATGTTCATAAGAAATAAGCTAGAATAGGAGGGATGTAAAATAAATTAGTACAAGAATTTTTTTTGCCCTTCTAAATCAAGCAATTTATATTTTTGCACAGTGTATTCGTTTTAAAATAACTTGAATATTGACAAAGAAAATCTGCAACTTGCACAATTAAAATTTAATTCCTTGATTTTTTTTTAAAAAAAATTGCACATACAAAAATTTCCTTTTCAGAGATGCAGCAGGTTCAGAAGCAAGAACAGCATTTCAGAAACCAAAGAATTTGTGAAGTGTTCATATATAATCATAATGAAAGTACATTATACAAGGAAGAATGACTCAGACATGACATGCAAATTGCAAGCCACCACAGGCCATTAATGACAGGGGTCAGCGTCACTTGTATCATTGATAATGTTGTTACATGTTATAAATGTTTTTGAAAGCACTTCAGAGCTTCCATCTTTTGTTCCAAATGTGAAAGATGTCAGACTACACCTAAAGGCATGTACCATGTTTTTCAAATTGGTTCATAAACAAATTCTGGTGTAATTTTAATTTAATTTATTTTCAAAAAGTAGTGTGCATTGTTTATTCAATTAAACAGGTCACAGAACTGTTATCATTTATCAGATTCCAACAAAGGCATAACCATCAATACATTAAGCACCTACATAAATCAGCAATGCACTAAAAGATTACTAATAACAGTTATGCTATGCTCTTCATTGCACAAAAACCTATGGAGCAGATGTCTAAATTTAGTATCCATGCTAAACAAGCATGTATCACTAAAAACATCATACATTTGCATTACAGTAAAAAAATTAAATCCTAGAACAGTGAAAAAAGGTAGGAAGAATGACTTTTCTGAGTAGTTTTGTACAATATCGTATCAATGGGTGCTGGCAAATTCACCACAACAATTCAGAAAACATACTACCAAGAACTATTATTGTTTGCCAACAAAGATTAGGTTGCGTAACAGTCTGGGACATATTTTCTTAACATCTTTTAGATTCCAGAGGGTGGTGCCTGCAATAATTATGTGCACTTATGCATCATTACTGCTCAGGTATAGCCCTTTATGGTTACTCTGGATCCAGTGAATAAAAGTATCTTTTAATAAGATATTGTCACATGCCATGTGGCCACAATTTGCTTTGTATTGTTCAAGGAGTATAAGGAAGGGTTTTTCCAGTTTCTCTCTCGGCCCTCTGAATTCCCCTGACCTTAATTCCAGCTAAAATCTAAGGAAACATCTCAATTGGTACATCATACAGCCAAACACTCCACTAAAAATCTTCCTCTGTTATATGCTGCTTTGCAATTCTCAAGGTAACATTTTCTTGTTGCCACTATCTATGCACCTCATCATCTAACTAATGTTAAAGCTGTGAGAGGAGGCTATTCCAGATATTATGTAGATGGTTAAAATATTGTGAATAGATACTGTATTTTATAATTTATTCATTTTAACAGAAACAATTTTAGTAAATACCTGCCAGGAACTCATGTTTTGCTTTGAGAAAAAATATGACAGAGAACATATCATATTTAGAGGAACTCTCAACTGGAGAAACCAATGCAGAAATGTGCAGCTCATTCAAAATCCAACAAAGCAATGTGATTATGAAAAGAAAACAAAAGTTCAAGGTCAGAGACCATTGCAATTGTTTATTAACATCACACTTAGAAGTAACATGATGACTACCAGTGATAGACTTAATAATTTCGAGCCTCGGTCAAGTGACAAGGAAGACACCTGAGCTGACACCTTCTTCCACAAACTTCCATACAACAATAATGGGAGGACTTAGAACCTCAATAATTTAAATGTTAATCAGTCCTTCTATATGACAGGTCTTTAGTGGTATCAGGACTCAAGCCAAGAGCTCATTGGAGTGAATTCTGACCAAGCTACTAAGTTATCTTGGCCATAAGAGACTAGCGAGGTCAACACATATTATAACATTACCATAACAGCTTACAATCAATGTAATTATAATTCAGACAAAATTCCAAAATAAAAATTCATTTCACTTTGAATTTTATAATTTTATTTTAATAACAAAAAATAGCTTATGGATATTTTGTTATAATAATCAACTAATATGCTGTTAAAACAATAAAATGTTATTAATTATTGAGACTCTAATGTACTATAAAAATTATATCTTTATATATAACTAAAACTTTTGGATAATCATAAAATAATAGATATAAAAGAAACTCCCCCCCACCATTTCATTTTAACGTATCTTATGAAACAATGAAAAAAAATGATAATGATAAATCAGATAAAGGATGTAAAACAGAATTAAAAAAAATTTTAAAGTAAAATTCAACTAACAGACTTAGTTAAAGTATTATTCTAAATATGACAACACAGAATGGCTTAAATTTAAGAATCATGAGATGTTGAGATAGGAGATTTTTTTTAATTGCAATAAACATATAATTATGCTGAAACATTTATTTCACATAAGAAAAAAATAAATAAAATTCTAAAATATTCCAAGTAAATGCAAACTTAACCTACTTTTAATTACCCAAAACAGGTAGCAAAAAATTTGATCAAATAAGTAAATTACATTTTTGACAAACAAAAATTCTAGAATTATATTTAAAAACAGAATAAAGTACTAACTCATGATAGGATACATCAAAAGCACTTTCCTAGAAGCTATATCTTCTGGAAATTTTGCATAAACAACATGAGCTTCATGAGTATCCTCATCACTCTGAATTAAGATCTTTCCAATACGAATAGACCGACAACAATCCCTTAAACCTTGTTCCATAGCCTCACCTATTTCATGGAAAAATTTGTGAATTATTTATGATCAACGGTTAAAATCATAAATTAGAAAAGGTATTAAAATTCAAAATACCAAAAATGTAAAGTAAAGATGTTACTTTAAATCATACCATTACATGTCACAATAAACTGAATTTAATTGGCTTTTACCTTGTTTCAGAAATATTAAAATCTTTTCATAAACCAAATCACAAAGTTAATTTTAAATAGGTTTTGCCTAATCTTTTAATTCAAAACTGGCACTCCTATGTGCTTTTGTATTTATTTTTTGGATGAATCATACAAAAAGGTCCTGATTTTTTTTTTATTATTTTATTTTATGAACAAAAAAATTGGTTGCTTTAATACCTTCTTTCAGATATTTCTTTTTCTGAGACAACATGCTTTTGTGTTAAAGTAACTCAGCAAATTAAATAATGTTAAAACTCAAAACTATTTTATACAAAATAATCACAGCAAAACACAATCTCAATAATTTCATTATAAATTCTAATTACTAAAAAGTTGGCTAGGAAGAATAACAAATTCTATTTCAAAAGTAAAATAATGCATTTTAATTCAATATTTTTTAACAGATTTAATATTACATTCATTCTGCGTTTTAAGAAAATTAAGTTATTATAAATTACACATGATAGAAAATTTGTTTCAAAAAATTAATACATTTTACTTAACGTTAAAAAAACATACGATAAAATTTAAACTTACTTTAATAACATTAGTTTCAGTAATTATATTACTCTGGATTTAATTAACAAACATATTAATAAAACTGAAATTAATCAAATGTATTCTACAAAGTGATACATTTTTTTCCCCCTTATATTCAGTCATAAAGTCATCATTTTTTTTTTTAAAAAAACCATTGAATTAACATTAGCAAAATATTTCAATTAATTAAAACCATATATACTTTTCTGTTTAAAACCTTACCATTGCTTTTAATGATGACTCTAATTTGGTTTGACTTCATTCATAGCAATAATTTTGCTGATTCTTTATCAACCCAAGAAATTTACTAGAAAAAGTGAAATAAATATAACTTACGCATCTGGGGGAAATGCTGACCAATTTTGAGCTAAAAGCATTGCAGAAGAAATAATCCAAACACACAAATTCAATGTTAAATATAAAAGGTATGAATGTAATAGAACTACATATACAAGCAACTAAATTTTAAAAATTGATATTTAAAATAAAAACATATATTACAAAAGCTCTTTGTGTACTAAACTTTCAAAAACATTTACACTAACCATAAAATACAATAATTACAACTTCAAACAGACTAAAAATTGAAATATATCTTTAAGAAGTAAATTAAAATAAAATTTGAAATCATACTAACCACTTCGTACAATGCTGACACCACAATTTCCTTTTAAATATTTCAATCCTTCATAAGTTCCACCTAAAAAGGAACTTAGGTATTTTTATCTGAAAAGACAGCTCATTCAGATAAACAATCAATTTAAAATTATGTCCTTGTGAAAATCTGGATATATTTGAAGAAATTTGCCTAAAAAATAAAATTTACGCTTTCATTTCAAATTATTGTTTTTTTTTAAAAAAAATGATTGTATCTAAATAATTATTAACGAAGTTTACCTATTAATAAGCATCTTATTAAAAATGAATATGTTATCAGAAGAATGTATTGTTGAAGCAATATGAAATATAGGGAATAGAATAGTAAACAATCTTATATAATGTACAAAAATAATCTTCAAAATATTTATAATTATTCCTCTTATTAACCAATAGAAACATATTTAACAATGAAAGGTTTTTTTTTTCTCAAATAATATTAAATATTTACCAGTAGGAGTTGTAATTGTACATCTTTTGTAAGGCAACTGATTCAATCCTTCTTCAACAACTAATCGTATCTAGGAGAAAAATTACCAATTTAAATAACTGCATATAAAAAAATTTCAACTTAACATACAAAGGAAAACAATATAGAAACTATAAAAAGCTAATTTTTTTTCATGAGATAGATTATAGAGTTGGAAAATAAATTTTCTGAGTACTCAAGCAAGAGAATGCTGATTTTAATCACCTTCTTCTGAAAAAACCTAGATTTTATTCATTTCAATAATCTTGAATGTGTATTTGTGATTTTATTTATTTCAATCATCTCTGTGTTTGTATTTGTGATTTTATTCATCTCGAACATTTTAATTTATGATCAATAGATTTTATTCAGCAGGTAAATTTTGTATCATTCAATTTATTCTCCTTATTCAGTATAATTGATTCTACAAATTGGATTATTGAAGTTAGAATAAACGAGACAACCTCAAACAATTTGAAGTAATTGAAATAGTTTCTTTTTAAAAAACAGTACAAGTTATACTAGTTTGGTTTCTATTTCCACAGTTATTGTACCAATTACTTATTACTGTGCTCTAAATTTGAAATCATAACATAATATGTAGTAAAATAGATACTGTATAGTAATAAAATAAATACAACTGCATTTTTGTACATTTATTTTCATTTCATGTTTCTGTCACACACACCAACTCCCTTTTTCTTAGACAGAGGTTTCAATGATTATATGGAATGAATAAAAATTAATGAATACTACTATTAAAAAAAACAGAAATTAATAAATACTACTATTAGATAGTAAAAAGAAAGTGAAATTTTGAAGAAAAAAAAAAGTTTGGCCAAAAAAAAGCTCAATATCATGTTAAAGACATCAGAAATATATATAATAAAATGCACTAATTTGTCACCAAAAAATATGAAGCACAATTCAAACAGAAAAGTACAAAATAAGGAACATGTAAACAATTACTAATAATTTTCAATATTGCATGATATAATCCAAATTGCAACTTACTAAACGATCAGCATAGAATACAAAATCACTTCTGTTTGTATTCCTGTCAAGAAAGAAAAACAGGCTGATGAAACTTTAACAAAATAATTTCTATAAATGCAAATTACAGAATTGAATATAGATATTAAATACCTCCTTTTTTTTTATACATATCGATTATATATAAACTAACTTTTTGGCTATTTCCAATAATGCATAAATGCCTATGTATGCAGAATATTCGAGAAATGAGTTTTTGTTGTTTTATCACATTAAGCCAAATAAGTGAAGGATCTTGATGCATCCCAATAAAAAAGAAAAGTTTATTTACATATTAACAAGAAAAATTAAATTTCTCACATAATTTCCCTGGTTGATCAAAGCTAGAAATGATACGAGATTAAAGAAC
This sequence comes from Nephila pilipes, assembly GCA_019974015.1. Lineage (NCBI taxonomy): Eukaryota > Metazoa > Arthropoda > Arachnida > Araneae > Nephilidae > Nephila > Nephila pilipes. Next base: position 2,631 of record BMAW01043761.1, on the reverse strand, counting down.
TTGATTCATTATTCGTAAATATTGAATGTTCACGTACAAATAAAAAGAAACATGGATCTGATGCAGCATACATTGGGATCAGCATCATTCTGTACTTATTGAAAATAAGGCTTTTCATGCTAGTTTTTGTGTATGCTGATTGATATGTTGCAGCATATACTAAGTTAGAGGGAAAAAATTGTTTTTGGCATCTAGGCCGAAACATTCAACTTTATATCACTTGGATCCCTTTAAACAATTAAAAGCTTTTTTATGTCTAAAAATTCTACGATAATTTTTAATCAAAATTAATCTAATTTTTTAAAATATAAATATTATTCTAAATGCAACATACAAAAAAAATGAAGTAAAAAGAAAAATCACAAAAGAAAAAAGTTCAACTATTTAAAAAGGGACAACAATCTAGGAATAAAGTTCCTGCATGATTTTATTATACTGAATATTGTTTAGTTTCCTATTTAAAATTACCACAGCAATATAGAATATTTTATTAGGAGAACCAGTGAAGCTGATAATTAGGTCACCTTAGTTTCGAGTTTGAAATCAATAATGTATCAAACATAATATCACCAAGAATTTCTCATTATTAAATTTAAAAAAAAAAAAATTGATATTAAATTCACATTAAACTATATATAGAGCATAAATAATAATTTTAATCAGGCTGATTAATAAGATGGTAAATTCAATAATTATTAAAATTAACATTTAAATTTTTTTTTTACACTTAAAAAATAAGGTAAAATTAATTCACTAATAACTATATACGCACTTATCACGGATAACAGTTTGAAGTTCTCGAACTTGATCATTTATAAGAATTACTTTAAAATTTGGTCCAAATTCATCAGTTTTAATATCAGCATTTAGGTTAGCCTGCTGACTAGGTTTCAAAACATCAGGTACATCAGCTAACATTATAACATTTGGGTTGAAAAGTTTTCAAACTATGCCGAAAACTTTACCAAGACTTATAAAATTTCATTCAACATATCCACAAAACATAATCCAGAAAGAAAATTGCTATAAAATACAATAGCTGCACATAAAGGTTTCCTCACGACGATTTCGAAACCAAAGTTTGTAATCATTAAATGACCGAATCGTTCTAAGATATATACAGCAACATATCCCCTGAAATCAACGTGCTGTTATTTTTATATTAATCTTAGTTACGGTGGCAGTTATAAGAGAAATTCTAGTGGAACGGGAACGGTAACGGCTAAGGCTACAAGGTTCCTATTAAAGATTTTTAATTTACCCTCTCATCGGAATTAGTAATTTAAAATCAAAATTAAAGAATTTTTTTTTTTCATTAATAGAATTATCTTCCAAGATTAAGGATTAAGGCAACAAAAACCTGGGAAAAAATATCGTTGTTGACATCTAGCAAAGAATTCAAAATCTAACAACTCTTGCCAAATGATTATTTGTATATGTGTAGCCGACCCTTGTGGTGTCCGGGAATGAAAGAATAGTCCCACTGTAGCTCATGCATGTCGTCAGAGGCTTTTAAAATGAGTAAACAGCGTCTGGGGAGTATAGCCAGGCACCCTGCCCCTGGGCAATATATCAGGGGACCTCAGGGACTAGCCTCCTTTAGGTACCATTCTGTTGAAAATGGTTCATGTTTGGACTGCCCACCCAGTGTTTTCGAAACTCTGAAAATACTAGCAAACGAAATAGAAAACGCAATCCAAGATGATATTATGAATCACCTTAAAAATAAAATTCAAATTCTAAATATTACTTTTTCCAACCTAGAACTCAAAATAAAACAGATGGAAAAATCGCAACAGGAAGCTAACGAAAAATTTTAAACTCTACTTAAGAACCTAGCTTCTGAAACCGCTTCAAAATGCACTAAAAAATTAAAATCAAATCCTACCGTCATTACTATAAATAAGGATAATGAATTTCACGAAGTAAAAAGCAAAAGGAAATTAAACTCTCCCAAAAGAATTACTGATACGATCTCAAAAAAAAATAATTAAAAAAAACAGGAATTTAGCCTTCCATTAAACAACAAATATTCTGAGCTCTCTGATGAAGATTCAGACATCGAAAGCAATGATGATTTCATCTCTGACACGGGCGCTATCAATTATCAAGCAGTAAGTAGTGATATAACTAAAAAAAAAAAAACAACTAATAATAATGAATACGACTTAGAATTCCCCGATGTATTGAAAGAGGAAGCTAAAAAAAAGCCCTCCCCCAATCATCTTAGCTAATATTGACAATCCAAGAGCAACCCTTGAAAATATGATGAATTGACCGAGCTCAAAGGCGACTATAAAAGAAATAGTTTAAAAATTTCCCCCCAACAGTTGAAGCATTCAGAACAACCCGAAATCATGTTCAAGAGAGGGATTTAGAAGCTCACACATTTGAATTACCTAGTGAGAGAATCTTTAAATGTATAATTAAAGGCCTCCCAATTAATTATACCCACGCTGAAATAATTCAGGAATTAGCTGAATGTAATCTTATAGTCAATGAATGCAACAAATTAAAATCCAAAAAAAAAATAACCAGCCACTCCCACTATTTTTAGTTACACTTCCAAAAACAGAAAGCAACCAAAAGTTTTCGAAATCAATAATATTGGATCCTTTCAGTTAAAACTGA
>BMAW01043757.1:0-19021 GCA_019974015.1 Nephila pilipes | reverse complement strand
CAGCCATAGAACAACTAAAAGAATTAGCGGAAATATTCTCCCTGATATCTGGTCTACTCACTCTACTTCCAAAAATAAGAAATGCTAAATCAAACGAAAACAAAAAATTTGCTATATTAGAAGCCATCATGCAAAACAATCTCGATGATTAATAGCCCTAACTTAAATTTTAACCCCCTGGGTCTCAGGATATGTTCACGGAACGCTAATGGCGTTAAATCCAAAATAGTAGAGCTTAGGGAATTTATCTCCAAATACTCACCAGACCTCGTTTTAATCCAAGAAACGCACCTAAAAATTAACCAAAATATCTTTATTCCAAATTATACCATCTATAGAAACGATCGTATCACTGAGGCAGTTGCTTCCGGTGGAACCATGATACTCATCAAAAGAAATCTTAGACATCACTACCTGCCAACCACACCGCACCAATGGGTCGAATCCACATCCATAGCCCTCACTCCACCAAATCAAGATCCAATCACCATTACCTCTATCTATGTTCCCCCCAGCACTAACCCACACCTTTTCACTATTGACTTGGAAAACATTTTACAAACAAATAGTAATTGCATCATATTTGGTGACTTTAATGCTCACCATCAAAACTGGAATTGTCACAGAAACAGCACTCGTGGTAACCAACTCAACCACTTCGCAAATAAATTAGACCTCAAAATTCTTTTTTCTCCTACACCCACCCGCTTCGGCCATAACTCCCAATCTACAATAGACATAGCCCTTATTAGGGAATTTCACCACCCCCACAACATTACCTCTATCCCTGAACTCAGCTCTGATCACAACCCTGTTTTACTTGAATTCACATACAACATACCATATGAATTAAATAATAGATCCACTTACACATGTTGGTCAGCTTTCACATCTCACCTACACAACACCACTAATTTTTTAAATATAGCAGACATTAACAACACACAACAACTTGAAACCAACATAAATACACTGACTAACAACATTATTAATTCTCACAAACATGCCTCTAAACCAGTTAAACACACAAATAAATCCTTTACTCCCACGCACATTAAAGACCTCATTAAAACCAAAAATAACCTTCGAAAACAATACCAAAGATCCCTCAATCCTAGCATTGAAACACAAATTAATAGATTGCAAAATAAAATTAAAAGAGAAGTTCATAAATTTTCACAAAAAACATGGAATCTTAAACTTGAAAACTTAAACACGCAAGACAACTCACTATGGAATATTACTAAATTTTTTAAAAATAAAAGATCCACAATCCCCACCCTAAATACACAACACGGCACTGCCATTACAAACGAACAAAAAACAGAAACACTTGCTGAACAACTCGAACAAAATTTCCAAAATAATCCATCCACAGATCCCGACTTTGATAACAACGTTTCACTCACGATTCAAAATTTCCTCTCCTCCCCCCCCTCACGAACACACCACACCCACCACCCCACAGGATATCATCGATTTTATTAAAAAACTAAAAAACAAAAAAGCCCCCGGCAAAGACATCGTCACTAATAAAATGCTTAAAAACCTACCACTCAAAATTATTTTCCTTCTCACTATCATCATTAATAAAATTCTTTTCTATAACCACTTCCCTCAAAACTGGAAAATAGCTATAATCTTTCCAATCTTAAAACCAGGTAAAAATGCACATCTTCCCGACAGCTATCGACCCATATCTCTCCTCTCCACCCTAGGAAAACTCACAGAATCTATCATTCTTGAAAAACTTAAATACTTTCTAACAACTAAAAATCTAAACAACCCTAATCAATTTGGTTTCACCCCCCAACTCTCCACCCTCTCCTCAAACTAACAGAAATTATCTCCTCAGGTTTTACACAAAAAAAATCTACCGGAGTGGTCTTCCTGGACATTGCTAAAGCATTTGACAGAGTCTGGCTTAAAGGATTAACTTATAAAATGATAAATGACAATTTTCCTCCCCCCCCTCATTCTTCTCATCCACTTCTACTGCAACGAACGTTTCTTCCAGGTCAGAATTAATGAATCCCTTTCCACCCCTCGTAAAATAAACTCAGGAGTAGCTCAAGGAAGTTTAATCGGACCATTTTTATTCAATTATTACCTAAACGACATTCCAAATTACTCACTCACAACTTTAAATATGTATGCAGATGATACGGCCATAGTCGCAAAATTTAAAAAAACCCAAAACAGTAACTTTCGCCTTAAATAAACACCTTGAACTACTCCAAAATTACTTTAATAAATGGAAAATTAAAATTAACGTTGAAGAATCCAAAGCAGTTATTTTTACTAAAAGGAGAACAAACCCCCCACCTCCCACCTTCTTCCAAAAACAAATCCCTTGGGATACCTCCGCTAAATATTTAGGTTTAACATTCGACAAACATCTGACCTGGAAAAAACACATTCTAAACACCAGAGATAAATGCAGAAAAATTTCGCACAAAGTCTACCCATTAATTAATAGAAAATCTTCCATGAATCTACAAAACAAACTCCTCATCTATACTGCCATTATGAGACCCCTTAATAGCTACGCAGGCCCAATTTGGGCTTACTGCGCTAAAACAAATCTCAATATTCTTGAAACATCTCAGAGCTCTACTATTAGAATGATCACCAGGGCTTCCATGTACATGAAAAATAAAGATATCTACAAAGGACTTCAATTACCAACTTTCAAACAACACATTCAAAAACTCGCCTCAAGGTTTTTTAACTCTCTCGAAAATATAAATAACCCAAATATTCAAAATCTAGAATTATACTCAATAAATTCTAAAACCAAAAGACCCAGGAAAATACTTTTTGACTACAACCCGCCTTAATTCACCCACAATTCATATTTTTAAGCTCCGCCCATCCAACACATAGTAACTTTCACTCATACGCTGGCAGCCACTAGCAGCATCGCTTCAACTTACTCAACAGCCAATCCAATAGCTTGTTCTCATCATCCATCTCTGCAATTTCTTTTCGACTCTCGGTTCTTCGATTCCCAATGCAGTTCAACGCTCATCCAATAGATGGCGCCATGATCTCCTCAACTTCAAACATCCATATCTTTGCTTCTCTCCATCCAATCCTCAAGATTTTTACAACCAAACTCAACAAGGACATTCTCCACTACTATAAACATCCACCATTTCAAAGAGACTTTTATTTTGCAAGATTTGGGCTTGTGGAGCGCTCCGCGCTCTGGGCGCCCATTGAACTTCAACGTCAACGTTGAAGGCCGCTCCGCGGCCTATGTGCTCGATTTGCATTCCAGCGTATTCAAGCGTATTCTGATCTGCGGAATCGGTTGTATGAGGTCGACGGAGTGTTTTCCTCTGATTCATCACGTTGGAATGCGGAAGTGAGTACGGAGATAAGCGGAGCGAACAAAGAAGTGGTAATAATCTGTTGTATCATCTGTTCATCTGAGTTTTCACTAACTGCAACGCAAATACCTAAGCAGCACTTTTCAGTGCTATCTTGCGAGGGAACCCTCCAAAATTTCTCTAACACCCTTCACCAACCATGGCTTCGAATTTCGACGAACAGGATATGGAGCATAGCGACGAATCAAGATCATCTTCACCATCTCTCTCTGAAGGCTACCCCACCCACTGCATCAGAAGAATAGAAATTGAAAATCAAATTGGAGTATGCGCAAAGATCAAAGAAGGCTACAAAAATCAGCTTGCTCTATTCAACTCTTTTAATTATGACACGGAATGCCAGGAATACACTGAAACTCTTAACCGGATATTGGAAAAAAGAAAATCAACTGAAACAACTGGAGATTGCGTACTCTTCTTTAGGGCCTTGCGATACTGCTGGCTGCCCTATCCATCACACACACCCTTCCTCTCCACTTAGAAATTCACACAAACGGAAAGATATTGACATTGACAGCTTTAAATCCTCCCCCAAAAATGGTTAAGAAACTAAATTTGATCCCTTCATTTAACTTACCTCTGCAAACTCAAAATGAATTTGAAAAATTAATTTTAAAAGAAAATCCAAAACCATCTAATGAAACCGTAACTCCCACCCAATCAAAAGCAACTAACAATCTGACAACTCCTAAGAACTTGCCTCCGCCCATAATGCTTAAAATTATCAAGAATTACAGATTCCAATTACAAGAATTAACAAAGGAAATACCAAAATTAAGAACCAGACTCTCTGGAGAATAAATAAAATTATACACCGACACATTTGAAGAGTACCGGAAATTGACAAACTACTTATCCAGTAAGCCATTAGAATACTATGTTATTCAACCAAAAAATAATAGACCAATTAAAATTGTTATTAAAAACCTTCCACGGTATACAGTAATAGAAGATATTCAAGAAGAGCTCGAAGAACTTGGATTCATTCCCACAAAAATTAACCAACTGATTAATAAGCGAAGTAAGCTTCCACTTCCAATCTTCATGGTTACCCTCCCCAGAAATGAACTAAACCAAAAAAATCTACGATATCAATAGACTCTGCTATATATCCATTACCATAGACACTTATAAAAGCAATCAAGTCACACAGTGCTTTAACTGTAATTTCTTCCATCACAGTTCGCAGAACTGTCATATGGATCAACACAATAACTTTATATATGTTGGTAACTTCTTCGGCGATTCTTCTCTCTATTTCAGTGCGGTAGCAAATGGATATCAATTCACACCAACAGAACTGCCATTTCATTCTCATTGTGGTAGAGTAGACATCAAGATTGAATAGTGAGCGTTCTCAAGTAGAAAGTTTCCTCGTTCATGTAAAATTATCTGGTAAATAATTTTAAACATTTAATATAATAATTTCAACTTCTGAGAGGGATCCTTATCATATGCACAACACATTCCAATTCTTAATAAGAGATATAAAGCTATATAAATTTAATTGTTTCTCTTATTTCGAATTCCGTTTTGTACGGATATATATATATATAAAAAGGCAAATATATTCTACTAAAAGCATTCTTTTATTCCTTGCACAAAGATTAAAAATATTTGTTTCATTTTGTTGAATTTCAATTATAATTTCAATAATTGCTTTCTACAAATGTTTTTGTAACTGCTGAAAATATTTTATTAAATTCATTTTTAAATTTTCTGTGAATACGTCAATTTTTCTTATAAATGTCTTAATACTTTCAAATAGCATTTATTCAATTTATCAATTTCCCTGAAGTTTTTTTTTTCTTTTCCAGGTCTGTTATTTACTTTTAAGTCTTACTGACTGATGTCTTTAAAAATTCATTATAACTATTTTTCGTTCGTTTTTTTTATTTAAAAAATGTTTGATTTCTTTTAATAATTTTTAAAAACATAGCGGAGCGAATTATTATCGAAGATTGTTGTGAATCAAAACCCAGAATATCTGCACTAAATTTCTTTCTGAGAATTTAAAAAAAAAAATTCCTTTGACATATCTTATCTTTATTAAAACTGGCATAATGATGGGAAACATTTTTAAACCTCTCTTCTCACAAGGAATTTATTGGTGTATTATGCAATAAAATTCTATAAGACACAGCCTAATATTTTGCTTTAACAGCTGAATAACATCAATCCTTTTTTTCCCCACAGTATTAGGTGCACCGTCGTTTGCTTCTAAAATCTTATTTATTTGGTTTAATTCGATACTTTTAAACCGGCAGGTTATTACAGTCTCTTTAATGAAATTAAAATGACTAAAAAAAACAATGCAAGAAAACATGCAATAGTTCATTATGCTTTATTAGACAATTAATAATATAAAAAAAAAAAATTCTGAAAGTGTGTAATCAATGAAACAATGAAGTACTATGTCAGTGGGAAATTTTGCTTGATGGTTCATAGCCAATTTTTTTTAACATTTGATTCGATAATTTTAGTGAGATGAAAGTGAGAATCAACTTCTCTTTTTTTTTGTAGCTGATTCCGTCATATAGCTTAATCTTCGTTCGACAAGGTAAGAAGAAGAGAAGGTAATTACAATAATTTTGATGATAGTCCACAGAAGAGAAGACTGAATTTACCTTGAAGCTAAATTGTTGTGAGACGATCAACATTAAGAAAATTGACTTTTTAAATTTCATTCGCGGAAAGTTCGACCAATTCTTCCGGAATCTAAATCTCTGTTGTCTGAATATTTACAAAAAGATTCATGCCCTATTTAAGAAATTTCCAAGGATTCAAAGCGCTCAGAAAAGTCTTTGCAAAAAGACTCAAGGTGACATCCAAAATTGTGTGTTCTAAATTTCATTGTTCTAAAGTAAATTCGACAAAAATGGCTGAACTGGTAGTGATTGAAATTCTGCTTCCTCAAAGTGAATTTGTTTAGGAAGGCGGAAATGACAGATTTCGTCGTGTTCAAATCGAGCTCGTCACCTTAAATCTGTAAATTAATTTCGTTGTATTTTGTGAATAAATAGCAGCATAAATCTTCTGAGAGCAATCTGTCTCTCAGAGCTACAAACTTCTCTTCGAGAAACTCAAGCACGGAGTCGAAAAGTTTCCAGACACTACTCAGGCAGGCACCTTTGGAGAACATGTGAACTAAAGCATGCACAAGCGATTCAATTCTTAATCGTTGTCTTCACGCTCTTAGCCGTATATTCGGTCGTTGATAGGATTGCTGGAAATATTGCACACATCAGCTATAACGTATTGTAAATCCTAATGGAAATGGTCGCTGAGGAGTCTTGCGACTAAATGCTGCATGTGAATCATGCAGTTAAAAACCAAAAACCTCGGTTTTTTTCTCATCAAATGGGGGATGAACCCATGATGACGACTCACCATTGTGGAAGCTCATCAGAGGCAATAGACATATGTTCGAGATAATGGAATATTTTTCATTTTAAAATAACCTGTAAGAGTCTTTAAAATAGATTCATCTATAGTATTTGTAATCACGCGTCTTGCAAAACACCTCTTGAAAATTTTTTCCTTCCTTCCCAAACTGGACGTACTCTAACAGTAAATTCATATGATTTGGCCTGGTTGAAGAGAAAACTCGTTGTTTACCCATTCAGTATATCACTGTATAGTTGTTTAGTGGGACATTTTTTTTTATATTCATACACGCATCTAAATATTGTAAAACCGCTCGTATGACTTCCTTGAAAAACCGACAATACCAACACTATGCCTAAGGTATGAGATTTCTCTAAACAATCAATTAAATGCGATATATTGCAACTGGATATAGAAAGTACCGTCGCGTTTTTGTTTTGAGGTTGCTAATAAGTCTTTATACAACAATGCCTTCAAAAACGGAATAATAATAAACACAAGTACCTAGCCAAATGGACAAATACACAATGAAAATAGGAAGGAAAGCAGAAAGAAAGCGGATGAGATCCGACACAAGAAACACAGGTAAAATCATACACTCATATTGAAAGAGCCCTCAATGCATGCGTTGCAATAATTCATCGTAAAGAGTTCGCCGAGAAAAAGCTCATTCAAAAGCTGTTTAGGATCGGTAATAACTGTTGTGATGAAATTATGTGGATAGATGGCGCTTTTACTCTATTTATCACTAGAGGGCGTTATGACTGCACATATGTGCCAAAGGTAAGAAGAGAGTAGACGGGAGCCTTAACTCCGTAGCATACTCCATGTTGTGTTATAATCTTAAAAATTCAGTGCGAGAATGCCTCGCACCTTCTTTATTTGATTTATATTAAGGAATACAACATAAATTATTCAATTGCAATAAAGTATCCGATATTTAATTCGACTGCAGTTTAGTTTCCTAATAGGGTCAGTTATGAATAGTTGTCATAAACGCTATTTTACTATGGAATCTCTACATTTGAAAGATTTTATCATTTAATAATTGTTTTTTCCGCAGGACAAAATAAGTCAAAAAATAACATCATGAAAAAAATTCAGACTCCATCATGACTTCCTGCGCCTCAATATCATATGGGTATTTGGCAATTTGAAAAAAAAAAGGAACCTAAAAAAATAATAAAAATACCTGTGGTTTATGGGAAAATAGGATTCACTGACGTTAGTTCCTCATCTATTACCGGGTGCTTAAAACATCGTTGTTACTGAGAGAATTTTTTTTTACGTAATTAAATATAGTCAATGGGATTTTTAAGATTTGTTACTTGATAATGTTATTTGACAATTGATGAGGACGGCTATTAATCCGTCTCAAACAGCATTGGTGGAATCAAAATTTTGAAATCTCTGCCAACATCAGAAGGGCTTCTTGTTTGTATCATCTGTGATATTATTTTATATATTTACATTACATATAAATGATCTATTATGTATCTTTTGTATTGTGGTGGACAGGGAGGGATTGATAAAAGGATGAAAGGGAAAGGCCAGAATTTCTTTTATTACATTTTACATACAATTCTCTTCACTTTGTAAATCATCATGTTTTCCGTTACTATTCATATGTAAATACATGGTGAATAAAATAAATTTTAATCCCACTGGACATTGAAAGTGTTTCTATTATGTTCCGCCTCCTTGGTGTCTTTTAACTTCCTTTTCAAAGTGCATTCCATTTATTTACCAATTTATAAGCACTGTTTCAATAAATACATTGCCATCGTTAAATGTATCAGAAACAGCTAATACGTATGGAAACAGAACTATACCAATTGTTATTCGCTTTTCTCAAAAAGCACAATTATATCCTAATGTCTAAGAAAGGTAGAAATTTGCTATAATAGGTAAGAAAAAGTGATATATTTTTATCAGATGGATTCTGGCTGTCTCCACATAATTTGTATCATTTTACTCTTTGTTAAACATTATAGTGCATGTTACGATCAGTGCCTCTGGTGTGTAAGAATTCCCAATTTAGGATTTTCAGAATATTGTATGGATAGCAAATTTGCATCGACCATAGCTTCTACTGTCAAGAGCAATTAAGAATATGAAACCTGAAGTTATTCATCAATAAGATTGGAGGTTCTTTAATGTATTTTGCAGGATGTGGGACAGTTTTTCTGGTGTTATATCATTTTGAGAATTTTTCAACTGACAAGTTCTTTTTATCGGAACATCCCCGAATGCTACTGCTTCCCCACTTTATCTGAACTAAAACTTTATCAATAAATTTCACTTTCTCTGATTAGTTTCTCATTAAAAGACAGATAGATACTAAAATCCCAAGTAAATAATTTTTCTTCCGAATTTTCCTTCTGACCAGTGAATTAGTTTACTTTTTGAAATTTCTCTGAGTTTTATGGATAAATGTTATTCAACAATGTGCTTCATTCCAATCATTAATTGTTTTCCTGACTTACATCTAAACTTGTTGCTAGCTTTGATTCATTGCATTTCTTTGAAAGCGTCATAAAATATATTCATCAGGATAATAAGTATTCAACATTCCTATCATTCTATATGCATACTAGAATAAAACTAATAAACCAAACTAGCTCATGTACTGTAACGACATGTTACTTTTGCAACCACTAAGGCCCTCGTCTATTGTCTTGCTAGAAGATGCAAAACCAGTCAATTCTTTACAAATTTGCATTCAAAGTGCGGAATGAAAGTGTGCGTTGAGACTTTGGTGTTGTTGAATATAAGTATCTAAAATCGATGGTTCAGAATGGGACTTAATAATCACCAAGTTTACTGGTTTCAGCCTCTAGAAAATAATCCATTTTAAAGGGAGAAATAAATTTCGTACGTAAAGAATGCATATAAATTCTTTTATAATATTCTCTAAAATTGTTTGTTGATGATGCAAGAATTTCAGATTATTCATTCTATTTCCCTAAGGAAGAACAAAATGATGTCTAACAGCACTAAAAATTAATTATTTAATGACAGTTTTAAATAGTATACGCTCGTCTTTCTTAAGTATGGCATCTGATTCAGGAAAATCAATCTAGATGAAAAGGCGAATTTTGCTCTATATGCATTAGTATGAGTTCTGTGTAGCTTTGTTTCAGGTGAATCTTAAAGTAGATCTCTCAAAGGTACATCGATCTATAATAAGCCTCAATATTTGAGCGTCAGAAATCGAGCACAAAAACACACCTTGAGCTTCACTTTTCTCATCGTAGATAAGTGGATCATTAGTATAGAATAGCAGTATTCATGTATTCCCATGGCTGTAGATAAGTGGTCTACACAACAATCATATCTCAAATACCAGTATGGCCCAAGCCTCACCTTGATTGAGTAAAACAAACACTTGATGCCGAAACGCGCAGCAGATTAAAAGCGATGAAGACGGAAAAAGCAATCTATTTGATATTTCCTTGAACCAACAGTTTGAATTTTGGAGAGTTTTATACCTAAGAAATAATTACACTAAAATAGTGGTAGTATTGCGTAAAATTAAGTTGTATGATCTGAAGTGGTAAGTTAAGTGGATTTCCAGCGTTTTGCCATGCCTTTCTAAGGGTAAGAGGAGCTGAAGGAAGTTGTCACAGTTTGACATCCGTCAGATATTATTCTTATTCAGAAACTCTCATTAAAGTCTGCTTTGGATTTCTTGGATGAAAGGGGCATTTGTTATGGCGTAAATAAAACTCAAAGCCATTACTCAGAAGTAAACACAACCTTTTCTTTAATTCCAAAACTACATATACCTATTTTAACACCGTTGCCATTCAGGTGAAACAAAAGCTGAAACATAGACAATATTAATAGATATAGAATCAACGCGACATCCTCCACCTAGGTAACATTTTACATTAAAACTTTAACACATAGTGCAAGAAAGAAATATGAAATTAACAAAAATAAAATTATTTCTAGGTCAGTCTTTTAGGTATTTTGACCCATTTGACCGGTTCTAGTCTTTTGAAAACTGTGGCTCAAGCTTATCACACATCGTTAGAGCCAGACTCTTTACATATTTCCCAGCAATTTAAGTTCTCAACAATAAGATCATCGTAGAACTTCTAGTGGACCTGATCTCTGGAATCGATGTAGTAATTCTCATTTGCTGCGTTTTAAGTCTCCACAAGTCTTGTTACTCCATCTGACCTGGAATAATCTCTATTATTTTCCCAATGGCCAATTCAGTCCTTGGTGTTGTCACTTCCTATCAATACAATATCACCATATTAACTTTCACTGATCTTGTCTTATCCGATTTTTGAATAAATTAACCTAGATATTCGGATCTAAATCTTTTCCGCAGATCTTTGTAGTTTCTCTGTTTGACTCGTTGTCAGACTGTGTTAATTCATCAAGATCAGGAACACCACTTGTTTGAATGTCTTGAAGAAATAAAGATGGACTTAAAGGCATCAAAGTAACAGCATTTTCAGTAACATAGGTCCAATGGATGGGAGTTGGTACTGCTTCCACAGTCGCAGAGAATGTGATCATTTCTTCAGTTAAGCTCTTCCTAGTACTCACTCAATGCGCTCTTGAGTACCTATTAATCTCTCCCACCAACCTCCCACCAGGGCAGTTGGTGGATTGTTTCCATTGAATTGGTGATATGGGCTCATCAATGATCTGCTTCAGGCTAAGGTCTCGTAGTGCATTTGAAGCTCCTACAAAGTTGTAGATTGTCACAGTAAATTATTTTACTTCTTCTCTGCAGGATATAAATCTTCTAGACTGGTAAAAACTCTCGTGAGTGGACTCAACCAATTACAATTGCACTGCCTGTATACGGCACCAATTGAATAACATCCAGGTGTTACCTTCCAGATCCTGGACCAGCAAATCATGCCACAAATTTCCAAACACAGCCTTCTCAGGAATGTCGTTGGAGATTCTTCAACTTGCCACGCTTTTGCAGAAAATCTTCTACGCCGGTGCGCCAATGTCAGAGATCTCTGGGTTTTCGAGCATTAAGAACTTCAAAATCTCTCGAAGAATATTTATTAAAATTTAAAAAGATTTTCCAGCGTGTGCATTTTCTCGTGATAATATCGTATTAATCTCTTGACCACCTCGATCGGACGAATAGCTGGGTTTTAAAACTCTTTCTGAATCCTGTCGAAAGTAAGTTTCTGCGTTTTCAGTATCTCTGATCATAAAATACTCTAAAGTTTTAATTTATTATCTCTCAATCTACAAAGCTCCAATCCTCTTGAACCATTTGATTAATAGTTTCTCGGCTACAAAAATTTCATCAAAATCAAGGTCTCCATGTCTTTTCTTATTTTTCAGCTCGACAATTAAAGTAAACCTTAGAATCCATCAAATTAGATGAACTATTTCTGGTATTTTCAGAAAATATTTGTAATACCAGTCTTCCTTAAGACAAAACTTGTAGAAATCAAACTTCTTGTCTAGATGAAACTATGGTCTTTTCTTTCTCTGAACAATCTCGTTTTCTGTTTAAGCTTACGTTTCCTCTTGGCCAATCTCTTTAGGCCAAGTAAACCAGCAATTCCTAGCCACCAGTTAGATTTCAATAAAGTTTGAGCTGAACAACCTCTACTCGGAGATCAGCAGGATTCATGGAACCAGGGATATGTCTCCAGAACTTTGTTGTTAACGCTCTAATTTCTTCTCTTCTGTACAAAAACATTGACTTCTTCTCTCATAATCCATAAGACAGTCAGTCAGTCCAGAGTAAACTTCTTCACTCTGTATCTCTGACAAAATGAAGTTAATCTTGCTGAGATAGTAGCTTTACAAGTAACTCAAAGTCTAAGATAGTAATCCTTCCTTTCCTGTTGGTGCAACTCCTCCTGGCTTGTATAAGTTATTTTAACTGGTGTCTAAGTCATTCAGGATGAAAACAGCGTGCTCATCTTACTAGCATCACAGAAAATATGTACTGGCTTTCTCTCCCTTACGATCTCTGAACAAATATCTTGAAAACAGTTTTCTCTAAACAACCATCTTTAGCCATTTTAAAATATTTTGTAGGTTTTACATCTTCTTTCATCATATTCTTTTCTGCTTCCGTTTCTTGAAACCAATAATTTGATCAGGATAGGATGGCCATATACCGAAAGAGGTCGAACAATCTATGAGCTTCCTTGAATAGATTAGTCTTAGTTACTTTCAAAGCATAATTCTTACACTTACATTATTCGTAGAGTGTGGGTGCCCCATTCGCCACCAGACCCATTTGTTGTATCCAGCAGAAATCAACATTGACATCACTGAACTCCTGCAAGCTCATGAACAATTTTCTCTGACCTGTGCATTCGTCTGAAACGTTATCATGATGTAAGTTCTTTCATTTTTACACCTTCTTAGTGTCGACATAGCAAAACTATGCCTGTAAGTTTTTGAATGACATCTTTAGGATGAAGATTTTCAGTTCTTCGCTGAAACAGTTTGTAAATAGGCTGATTAGCTAATTTAGAAGAAAAAGGTGCTCAGGTACATAAGAAACATTTTGGTAATGTATCGGCTGACCGTCATTACCGTCACAAGAAACTTCTCAGTAATCTATCTCCATGGTGAAACACCTATTTGAAAGGCTTTCAGGATCATCGGCAACAACACAGTCTTCTCTTTTCAATTCAGTTAAAATGCTTTCTGAATCTGTCTCTACCAGATTCGGCCCCTTCTTGAACGTAATTTAGACTGGGAAATCCTTTGCCTTGTGCAGAAAGCGTCAAGAACAGGCAGTTTTGGCCTGTCTCATGATAACTTCTCCTGTGGGCAAATATTAATAGAGCACGATCATTTTTGGCAACTTCTCAATTACTCCCTCCTCAAGCCATTCTTGTTTTCATAACCTTCTATGAGCCAGGCTCGGTTTTGGGCGTTAACAGAGTATTAGGTCTTCCCCTTTGTAATCATGTCTGGGAGTGGTGGGATGATCGCAACCAGAGCCGTCTACTTCAAAAACGTCAATACCAAATGGAGCATGTTTGAAAATGCAAGTCAGAACAGCTCTTAACTCAGTCTGGCTTTCTTACAGTCAGTCAGTCTATACCGAGAGTATCCAGGACCTCGTGTTATTGTCTACCAGCATGGACTTAACTAATAAGATGGTTTATTCTTTTCATGACATCAGTTGTTCAGTCTATTACAAGACACTAGGTTTTGTTTCAATCTTCTGAGTCACAAGACATTTCACGATAACCTCCATCATGAGCTTCCCAAGCTACATCAGCTCCGACCAGGATTTCGTAGGATCTTTACCTGTTATCCACACAATATTCATTATTAGCAGCTAACTCTTTCCATAAAACTTCAATTTCACAGAGGCGGGTGGCACAGTTTACAAGCATGTTGTTGACTAGAACTTCATTAGTCTATAATTCTCATTATCTTGATATGGCTACAAAGTATAGCCATCATGTTTGCTTTTAGTATCAGCACCACTAAATAAATTCTTTCCAAATATTCCGCTGTTAGGCTGCTATTTCATTTCTTCAAGCGTATAAGTAAATACAGGCCTTGTAGACCAGTATGATATAGCTCTTGCTTGCACGTTTTTCCGTTGCCTCTAACAACTTTGGATGTCAAAGACTACGCGTTTGAAGTTAGTGAATGAGTTGGAAGAGCAGTCAGGCTGGAACTACTATGGATTCTCTGGGCTATGAGATTGGACTCAGTGCCTCTCTTCGAGGCATTTTCTTGCTAAAAACAATCTCCAGACAATTATTTTGTCAGAACAAATATACTGTTGCTGGGCAAGTCAAAGAAGAGATCAGTTACTAAGGCCTCATGAAACTTACATTCTAGATGCCTGAGCACTCCATGTTTTTGTCACCAGAAAATTTATTATGTTCACTTCACTTTCGGTTTGAAGCGTTCCAAACTTTTGACAAAGATGGATTTCTTCCTGAGTTCAACCTATGCCCTTGTAAAATTCTAAAATAAATTCTAAATCTTTTCCTATTTAGTTAGATTCTGTAGTTCATTCGTTCACAGAACTCTACAGGTATTTGAATCCCCTAACTCCAAACAAATCAAGTTTCTTTAGTAGCGATGACTCAACTAAGGAAATAGCAACAGCATCATTTCTCTGGCAACTCTAATAGTTCAAGTGAACATGGTTTACTCTCCAGAGTTGATCAAACAACTTTCTTAGCCAAATTTTTGACAGTTCTGTTTTGAAGAACTAATAAATCTCTAACGTGTGATTAATAATTCAAAGCTTTTCTCCCCTTAAAACACAATTTTAATTAACGACTTTTCACTTCCTTCTTCTGCAGCCAAGTAATTCTTCTGACAGGACTACCTCGTTCATTGCTTGAGATGATACTGAAATTTATCGTGAGAATCGATATTAATATCCTCATCAATTTTTGAAACTGTCCCACAATGCTTCAGTATTCGTACATTACCAAATCAAAGAAGTGGCCAATTTTATTTTCAGGATCATTTAGCTCAAGGTATTCGTAACAATAAAACTTTCATTTTAGAGACTGTTCAATCTACAAATGATTCTAACTTTGTTTTAAAGTCATCAGCGATCAATGTAAAGTTTCGGAGCTGTCTACTTCTCCTAGCTATTATGGTGTTCTTAGATACAATAACTGTTTAAATTTTCTTCACATGCCATCATTAATAAAGCTTTCTCAATTAGCTTTATTTATTGTTGTTTACTCTTTATCAATTGATTTTCTGCTTGTCAAGGAATTTACATTATATAGTAACAGTCTTCTCATACTTCTATCTTTCAAAATAGTTTCCTGTAAAACAAATACAAAGTGTTTCATTTCTTAAAAACAACAAGTCCTGTCATGGTTTCAGATGTCAGTTTTGACATCGAATCAGATATTCTGTTATTCAAACTCATTAAAGACTCTGCTTTGGTTCTGGATGAAGGGGCATTTCTTTATGGCGTAAATAAAATAAAAAGCCATTCTCAAAGTAAACACAACCTTTTCTTTTAATGGCCAAAACTATGCTACCTATTGCTGCCGTTGCCATTCAGTTAAAACAAAACTGAAACAGACAATATTAATAGATACAGAATCAACGCCTTAGTAACCCAACGTATTGAAAGCTAGAATGTTATAAATTGTACAATACAGGTGCGGAATGCGTATAGTTAATATGGGTTGAAGAAAATATTTTCATGTTTTGCCAATAAAGATGGTGCAAGCCATTGTTGATTTGCAAAAAGTGGATCTACATAAATGAATTAATATTGATCGTTTTATATAATGTAGAATTGGATAAACAAGGGATCATCTACAGCAAATAATTTATAGAATGTGTTCTTGGAAGAATAATGCCTGATAAGGACAGTCAGATGACTAGTTAGATATAACATATGAATTTTGTCTGTTTTTACTTATAGTTATGGCTCTAATGTCAAATGAATTGTGCTACTAAAAGAATTTGATGTGAAACCAGGTATCAGTTCAAACTAATAGAAGATGTTAATAATTACCGAGACGCAATGCAAATGAATGGCAATTTAGCATAACTGTGCATCAAGTTCATTTGAAAAAGTTTGTCAGATAGACACGAAAACTAGAAGAAGAGTAAGGTATTTTCAAATATTTTAAAATTTTGTATTAAGCTATATTACTTTTCAGATAATGAAGTCATATCGGTGCAATACGCTGTATGAAAATTTTAAAGATTTATTCCATGGAAGATTATTAAGTTGACGTTGATGTTTCTTTCTTGGGTGCCTAGAGCGTGGAGCGCTCTTCAAAACTCAATCCTTGTATAGAAGTTGCTTTGAAATAGTGGGTTCCTTTGGTATTCAAACTGGTTTGTAAATATTACCGACAGATGGCACGGTCATATTTATGGCTTTGGTTGTGTTAACAATTTTGAAGAATGTCATATAGTAGCTCGATAAAATTGACCTTGTACTTAAAGATTGCGGTGAGCGAAATGAAGTGATGATTTAACAAAACAATCTTTTGAATGAGAATTGAAACTATTATTAATTAAAATGTTGATGTCAATTCTTTTATCCTGGAGCAGATTTTGATTGATATTCGTTGTTACTAATACGTATCAACTAAAATACTTCCAATTCAAAATAGTTTTGTGAATTCAATGCATTTTCTCATTCGCGGAATATTTGATCTGTTCTGGGGTAAGTAGTTAAATTCCAATCCATGTTTCGAATGTGTTCCCTTGGGGACATATTCTGTGAAACTCGATAATGGGATTTAATGGAAGTCTTTAGATTCAGGTTTTGAGATGAATATTTGACCCTTGAATTTTCACGTGAAGTCTCATGTACCAATTTACTTTTAATATTGTTAGAATGTTTGGTTGTGACTTTTTAGTTTTAGTGTTGTGTCTGCGCAATGGAGCCAGAATGTAAGCGTATATAAGGATGAGTCAATTTAAAATGCTTATCCAATAGATAAGCATTTTCTTATCGTTTCACATAATAAGGAAAATACATCATGTGCTTTGTATTGTTTTAATGGTGTAATGTGGATTTAAAATGGTTTTATATTGAATATTTTCAAGAGACTTGAGTGCTCCAAGTCAGAATTTTTGTTTTCAGATAAATGTTAGGGTGTAGATTTTCAAGGTTTCTGGAACAGAAGATAGATGGCTTTCTTTGGAAGAGTAATCAGGAATTTTGCAAATAGGTACCATACTTCTAGTTCATTAGAGTGTCTGTTTAAGTTGAAGAACACTCTTTTAGTAGTTAATGTTTGTTATTCAATTCATTTTTGTTTACTATTACATTACTTAAATCGTTAGTCGTCATCCAACGTGTTTCATAGATTAAAATGACTTAATTTGGAAATCGCGATTTTTCTATGTTGAAGTCAGCCACACGTTTTCTTGAAAACAAGAAATATTTTCTCGTTTTTATTATTTATTTTATTTTGTTTACAGACAAAACGTCATCTTTCCTGTTAGAAACAACTTCGAGCTTATAATTAGCATGATTTTAAAATGTTCTAACAGCACCTTCAAATAGGACTTAACCAGTATACTGAAAACGATAACGTACAGTTCAGTTGCGTAATCTGAATATTTAATATGTGTGTATATGATTCGAAAGATTTGATCTGTTAAAGCTACCAGAAAAATTACAATTCAAAATAATAGAGGGACACAATGTAGGGAGTTGTTTCGAAGATAGAAAATATCTTGTAAGTAGATAGAACATGAAAATGCCCATGATATAATAACCTGAAATGCAATGAGAAAATAACTTATATATATTTTTAATAATTGAAGAGAAAGAAGGAGAATGTAAGTATTTCGATATACCTTTTCGAACCTCATTTCAAATAGTTTTCCATCGTTTCGTGTTCCCTCATGGAACCAACATTTACATCCTGTACTCGTAAATGTATTTAAATAGTATAGTGTTAAAATAAAAACTAATCGTACAATACATATATAAATAATGGTAAGGAGTAAATATTTTCAGTGTGTCTATAACAAAAATATCTTATTTTTAGGTCTCATTAGTAATCTAATAACTCTATTATTACTCGTACATTGGCAAAGCATAAATTTTCAGTTAGCTTACTAAATAGAATTTTCGAATTTAAGGTGAATGGAGAGGAATCCGGCTGGCTGGGCAAAGGCAGAGATTTACCTTGGAAGAATCCTCAAAGAGGTATTGGTCCGCTCTGCTTTAATTCAAATGTGACGATGACTAATCATTTAAAATGGAAACCATTGGTATCAAACAATAGTACATAGATATAGTTCATTATACTTAAAAGTGAAATATATGTAGTCGATATATTATGATTTCAGATTTTAACTGATAGATATAGATTTTTCTCTTCATTATTTATAAGCTTGACTCATGGACTTATTGTATTTTCAGTTCTTTTCTATTTTATTGTTTCAGAGTATAGATGCTCAATTTATTTAACTAGAACATAAGGTTTTATGTAACAATAATGGATGGGATAAATGTATAGTTACAAGAAACATCAGTGCAAAACTAAAATTTGTTTCAGTATAAATATATTTATATTCCATTATTTCCCTTTTTCCATTATGCTGTTTTGGTTATCTTTCCTTCAATTATGAATTTTCTATGTTTTGGTAAATTAGAGGTATTTAGTGGTTTATTTACTTGCTTGATTATTTGGTTTTAATTTTGAAATTTAGTTTTAACAAAATATTTTCTCGTTACAAAATTAAATTTAGATCTTATCTAGAACATTGGTTGCATTTGTCGTAAAGAAAACAATACGTAATAA
>BMAW01043756.1:0-11428 GCA_019974015.1 Nephila pilipes | reverse complement strand
TATATATATATATATAGGATGTTTACATTTTGAGACGACTTCCAACACTAGATGGCATCACGAACTTGATCTTAATTTTGTGACCGCATTCCAAGGGGCCCACTCGAGTACCGACAGATGGAAAGGCGCGGGGCCAACAGAGATAGACGTGCTTATAGCTCCTTAATATGTATTACCGATTGTTCTGTTTTAACTTTGTAAATACTGTACAATAATAACCCCTAAACATCTTTAATACGAGTCGTGTACCCCCTTTCTGTAGTTAGGATTCTACATATATATATATATACACTGCTGGCTACACAAAATGCAACACCCCGAAGGAAGCCTGAAAACCATGTGAAATTTACATCATGCGTTTGCGAAGATGAGCTATGCAAATCATTAGCATTGCAGCGCAGACGCAAATCACGGGCGACCATAGCGCCTCTCGCAAGCGCTACATAAGGGGAGAATAGATTGGCGATTTGAAGTACGGATATTGTTTTTTCCTTCCTTTTTTTTTTAGCGTAAGCTGTTTACCTATGCCTCTTAGAAGACATCGAGCGTCTTTTGACCAAGTTTCTGAATTCGACCGAGGAAGAATTGTAGTCTATGGGTATTGCGGTTTATCCTTCAGAGAAATCGGTCAATGTGTTGTACGAAACCAAGCAACTGTGATGCGGATCTGAGATCGCTGGATGCAGGAGGGAACGATTGACCGACGGGGCCGATCGCACCCACCTCGCTGCACGACTGCCCGTGATGACAAACAGATTGTGCTCATGGCAGTGATGGATCGCGCATCCACATCACGAACCATAGCACAACAGATCCAGTCTGCTACGCATCATTCGGTGTCCGCTCGTACCATTCGACGCCGTTTGCAGCAGAGTGAAATGATTCCGTCATTGCTTCGTTTACCCTTGACTCGAAACCACAGGCGTTTGTGCCGCCAATGGTGTGATGAACGCTGGACACGGACAACGGAATGGAATGACATTGTATTTACTGATGAAACTCGCCTCTGCCTGCAACATCACGATGGTCGGATTCGAGTTTGGAGACACAGTGGTGAGAGGCTGCCGAACGGTTGCGTTATGCATCGCCAAACTGGTCCTGCACCCGGTATCATGATTTGGGGGTGGTATTGGACTTCACTCCCGCAGCCCTCTAGTAAGCATTACCAGTACACTGAACAGCATGCTTCATCTCTGAGGTGTTGGAACCCTTGGTCCTGCCATACCTTCAGCGCTTGTCATCAGCCATATTTCAATAGGATAATGCGCTACCACACTTGACACGCAATGTTCAAGAGTTCTTCTTTACCCATCAAATTGAATAACTTCCTTGGCCTGCTTGTTCTCCCGATCTATCACCAATCAAAACGTGTGGTCCATGCTTGCACAACGACTGGCCCATGATACACCATCCGCTTCTACACCAGATCAACTTGGCAATATACGGAAGCCGCCTGGACTGCTGTATCCGAAGAATTCATCCAAAGCCTCTTTGATTCTATGTCTAGGCGTGTGTCAGCGGTTATATCCAACAATGGCGGTTACACTAACTACTGATTTTGTCAACATCCACACTTCACAAGAGGCTGTAATTTTAATCGTTTGATCTTTCTACAACATGTTATCTGCCAAATAAATTTCGCTGTGATATCTCTAGTCCTTCTGGGTATTGTATTTTGTGTGGTCAGCAGTGTAGATATATGTATATATATATATATATATGTATATATATATATATATATATATATATATATATATATGAAAAACCTACCAGATATCTTGACGTTATTGGAATCATATACTTATTTTATTTTAAGATCATTTCGCTTCTTTTCTTCTTTTTTTATATTCTTTGAAACCGTTATTCTGCAGTGAAAAATTCTCTTTAGTACAAATTATTTGATCGCTAGAATTTAAGAGTAAACAAGGAAAATCCAAACTTTAAACAGAATACGGAAGACACTTGATTCTCTCAACTTTGTGTTTTGTACATATTTGGTTGAATGGGAAGCCAGAAGATGTGCATTACTTTGATGAAAAACGTTTTTTCTTGAACAAAACAGAGTGTTATTAACTAAAAATCTATGTATCAGCTTGCTTATCACTAATTAATGTCGATGTAAAAGAAATCAGCCATTTCAAATTAAAATACGTTGACACGTCCTTAAAAGTACATCTATTTTCGAATGAATAATTTACTCATTTTGGCTGAGGATAAATTGTGATTTTCATTAGTTTTAGAGCACATTATCGCATATTTAACTTTTGTATAATGAATAAAGAAGAATAAAAAATAATCTTCTGAAAATGAATAATATTTTAATTATGTGATTAAACTGTATTCCTTTACGTGATTCGTGCAATCTTTTGCTAGTTTTCTACATATTAGAATAGTCTCTCTGTCTTTAGTATTTGATAGGAATAAATCAATATGTAATTGCCCAGTTCAAATTCTATTTATATTCATCGTTTTCATCAGTATTCTATTTATCAAGACACGGAGAGTTTTTCTGTAAATTGACGATAAACTTCATAAATTTATTTTCTAAATCCATGATTCTCAAATACTAATTTATAAGTTATTTCATAGTACTTGAGAAATATTGCCCATCGTATTATGGAATTCACAATTAATTTGTCTGCGCTAATTATTTACAATATATAGAGACTAAAAGGCGGTTGCTAGCTGCAGCGTCATCCTTACCGCTTGATTGTAGTCCAAAATTGCGAGTTCGGACTTCAGTACCCATTCAGTGTATAAGATGAAACAGTATGATCACTGTGAAAGACATTTATGTATAATGTTGATGGTCCTTTTGATACCATCAACTTACATCATCCTCTTTGAAAGTTGAAGAGACCGTTCATTCCGAATTAAAGCAAAATTTCGATTTTAACTGAATATTGATTATTTAGAGGAAATTGCCTATAATCGTCATACGTATCTATCTGATCAACTTGTACCTGATTCTTAGTAACTGTTAAAAATATTTCAACCCCTTTTTCTGATTAAAAAAATAGAACTTAACATTTTGAGATCAAAGACCGTAATGAGATATGAAAACCAGCTTAAGAATTCCAAGGTCAGTGAAATGATTCAACATAGTTTTATAGGTCATTTAAATAATTCACTCAATAATGTAGCCGGGGCTATGAAATTTAAAAGTTCTTAAAAAGTCCTACTATTGAAATAAAGTAACATATTTTTTTTTCCAAGAATTTGGTTATTTTCAGAGAAGAAAGAAAATTATAAGAAATCACTTAATCGCTTAAGAAATATTTTAAGAAATGGCTTTTCTTCCACATTTTAATAAATGCTTTTTTTTTTAAAATTCAACGTGAATCATTCCAAACATATCGTATAATTGTCTGGATCTGTGTTCATAAAATGCAATGAATAGAATCCTTCTTTTCGTTGTATTTTGAATGTGAAAGTAGTGCGATTGGAAACTAAAGCGATCTCGGAGACAAAGGACAAACAAACACTCAAGACAATGAATGAGAGAGACATTTAAATCATGTTATGGCCGTATTTCGTTAAGAATTCTTCATTTTCCACCTGCTGTCTTGGGAATGAAAGTAAGAAAAGATAGACATACTTTATAGAATAGCGGGACAGGAATCCACCATCCATAAAATCTAGTTAAAATTCATTTCATCCTTTACCTAGTTTTTCTGCCTTTCCGTCTCATTTTATTGTTCTACTTTATTGATTACATTTGAAAAGGTTTATAAAGAATTTTTGGCTTATTCGTAAAAGCTCCAATTTTTGAGAGTTCCGTTTATTGTGAACTTGCTTTTTGTGTGTGTTTGAGTTATTTTATTTGTAGTTTCTTTTTATTTCCTTTTTTATTTTTTAATTTCTGATATATTATATAACTATATATAAGGTGATTGAGATTTAATTCCTCATAACTTACACACATCATTGTATTATATCCCTATATACTTATTACGTTTCAATGGCCTACGAATCCTAGTTTACAATTAAATACTAAAGTTCTTGCTTACTAATTCACTCCTGATGAGTGAACCACTCCTTACATACAAAGGCTTCCGATGGCATTACTATTTATTTGAATCTGAAATCACTTATAGTATCATTTTTAATTCAGAATATGAATTCTGGTATTTCACTCCATTTCTAACATACAAGCATCAAACCGGCTTCTCATTTTCATCTATTTCCTCATTCCTTTCAATTCTATTTCATACATATATATAAGCACTTTTTTTATCATTATCATATAAACTGACCATCATTTCATATGCAATACAAATTACAAAAAGTCCTCAAGTTGAATAAACAGAAAACTGCGAATAGCCCAATGTCACACTACCAAACTATTATAGATTTTATATATTGTTGATATTATACATAGTGATTGTTTTCTTTTAAATATATGTAATTTCGTGACGCCTCTCTTCACTACCTAGGATATGAGCCATTAAAACTCAACAAATTTCTTTTAGTTACGAAATGTCAAACTAGCTTTATTCTATTATTATAACGGCTGCAAAACAACCATTGTTTTGAATGGGGGGGGGGCAGACGCGCACCAAGCTTGATTGGCGTTATCGAGCAAATGTCTAATGAACACCATTTTGAAGTACCAATATAGGGGGAAATTCTACATGGTTAACACTTGAAATGAAATTTTATTTACGTTAAATATGAAAAATGAAGATTAAAAAGTTTTATTTTTATTTTTTTTTAAAATGAGTAAATATTTTTTGCTTTGTTACAACGCTAACTTTAACACATTCGTTGAAGAATTATACGTATACTTATATTATAAGAAAATCCCATTGAAAACGTAGCAAATTAACATATTGTTACTGAAATTCTAGGTATATAACGAATCCAAATCAGTCCATAGAGGAAGTTATTCGAAAATGACGCTTTATTCACAAATCCTCAGGATATAATACAAATTGGATATATAATGCAAATTGGACAATATCAGCAGATCAGAAAACACAACACTTGTACAGATTTAAAACACAGATACAGGAACAAAAACATCACTCGTAATGACAGTTGTATCAACAACGTTCAACTCGGCATCTTACTAGTTGTCACAACAGACAAATCTCTGCAGAAATGTTCTGCATTTCCAAGGCCGGCTCCTCCGTATTCCGGCAGTGCTGCTTTTATGCAGTTTCTCCCTTCCTTGGCAGATCCGCTTCCACGTACCGACGACTTCCGAATAGATTTTTCAATCCATATTACGAAACACAGAAATTTTTGTAACTTTCATTCCAGTCAACATTTCGCCAAGAATACAGCAATTTATGGAATCTTCGATTTGTCACCAAAGTCGCCAAAATATCACCAAGGTAAAGGATTAATTACTTAAAAAAATTTTTCGCTGATTGATGGCTTCTCTCCAAGTGTCTCTTTTCCTTCATAAGAGAACCGCGGGAGGGAAGCGTCATCTCGTGTTTTTATATCAATATTAAACACGTCTAATATCAAATGTACTGCTTGCCACTGTCTTCTTACAATTAGAAATAGATTAATTTGCGTATGCAATATGTTAATTATTGCGTAAAGTGCTTTTTCTTCAAAACAGTTAAAAGGTCACAGTTTGATATAATTTACCTTATTTCTGAAACACTCGACATTTCACAAGCCATTTCTGAGAAAAAATATGGAATATTTGTGATCTGTACTAAGTGGTTCAATGAAGCGGAGGTACTTTTTACTTTTGCTTATAAAATAAATAAACCAGATTTAAAGGATGATTTCAAAATAGAATGTATTAACGAAAAGTTTTTCTTTGGTTTTTCTGTATAACCGAAAATTGAAAAATTGCACATTTTTAATTTTAAAACACATTGTACTTTTTAACTTCACTTCAGATCTCAAAGATATATTAAGTTGAGTGGTACTCCGTAATATGTCAACGTTTCTGGAAAGAGAAAATATTTATATCATATCAAAATTCATCCCCCTCTAAATAAAGCACATACACAATAAGAGATTTAACCAAATATTTATGAATGTCAAAAATTACAACGAGGTACTGGTTATATTTCTAATTTGAAATAATGTGCATGATATTCCACTACAAAATCTAATATTGAGATCCTTTTCGCCCACAACAAATGAAGTAAAGATATTGAGTACACAAAAAAATGTATGTTACGTAATTACCTTAAATACGCCCTCCAGAATCTCATTTTTACTGTACTAAAAATACTTAATGTAAAAGTAAGAATATTTTTCGAGAAATCAAGCCCAAATCCTTACTTTTCTGAAAGTTAACCCAAGTTTAATGTAATATGTAAACACCCTTACCGTACCTTTTATGTAGAATAACAAAAGCAATAATTAATCAATTACTAAAATAAACTATCCCAAAAAAACGACACAAATTGCACAAAATGTTACAATTAAAACAGTCAACAGAAAATACAATATAAATAATAAGCAATTTCTCGATCGCTTGTACGCTCATATACGCAACAGCGTATGAGGCAAGGATGTTCATGATCAGACAGTCAGTGAAACGGACTGCTTGTCTTAATGAGTATTAGAATTTCACCATCACCACATGTATTATGAAAAGTTAAATTTACTTTTTTGAAGGTAAATATTTTTTTTTTTCGCTCATTGGTTTATAAAAGGGAAAAACCCGGCATTTTTTGATTCATCCTCGTCGTGCCTGCTCGACATTGCACGTATTGATGGCATGAGTCTGTGGAGAGTTACTAACTTGTGTCCTCAACCAAAGAATATAGACGAAAGTTTTCCATATTTCATTAACAAGGAAACTGGTTCCAAGTGAAGAAAAGTAAACTGACCCCGTTTCAAATAGCACCTATCCTACGATCACTTAATTTTCTTGCACCAAAATCGTATGCACCTTCTATTCACTTCTCAGCACTTTAACACTTCCAAGCTTTCTATCTCATCCATTCCTATGTACTACAGTTGTGTATGTATAAGAATGTTAATTTATACATAAAACACGGTTTATTCACAAAGCAAAATTTCATATCAGATAACGTCGTAATGTAGTCTGAAAGATTAGTTGAAGGGAGAAATGCTTGAAAACTTGTTATAGTTTTTGAATCACCTGACTTTTAACTGTGTTTACCCTTTATTTAAGAATAAGATACAAATATGGAACTTTTTTAAATGATGACCTGCTTTTAAAAGGTTTGTACTTCATTTGATAATCAACTTCAAGTGGAAATGAAGCAAGGAATGACTTTAATATGTTGGCTTCATTAGGTATGCATACATTGTATTACATTACTCATTTCTATTTGACTCAATATGGATTTTCTTGTACGAAATAAAATTTACGTTTAGCTTCTTATTCTAATAATAATTGGGTTGATAACCTTATATGTTAAAGTAAAATTATTTTAGTGACTAAATGTTAATGAATCTCAAAGGCACTGTGTTTGGACAGATTAAATAAATTACAACACAAAAATATGTTTTCACACAAAAAAATAGGTCCCAGACTTAAATTCAATTTCTTTTCTATTAGGAAAACACTGCATAAATGTATTATGACAGATGCATCAATTAAATAATAGTTATGTTTATTAGAATAACTACACACACACACACACACACACACACACACACAGTGCAAATAAATTTCTTACTTGCTTCGTTTAATAATGTCCATCATAAAATGTAAAATAAGTCTGATTACTTTGAAAGAATTCCTAAGATACATTTTTGTTTGAAGGATCGATTGAATGGCCTTATTATAGCGTCGCACTGGAAGCAACTCGAGGGCTATTGGCGACAGACTCGTAATTTTGAACCTCGAGAAAGTGACATGACGATACCTGAACTGGTTCTCTATATCCTAATTTGTTTGAAGGAGTTCAGCATGATCGGAATATTGCTGGTGAACCTAGGAAGGTAATTGATTTTTAAATTCCATTGATTTTTAAATTAAGAATATCATTCATTATATCATTGGTAAGAATATGTCAGATAAGATAGTGTCTTTGACAAAAAAAAAATAATTTTGTTGAAATAATGTCTTGAACATTATGAGTGCTATCCAAATTACTGTGGTCGGCATTGTTTCCGACGAATCACGGGTTCGAGACTTGATGCCATTTTAACCCACCATGTAGCCGTCTGATACATGTGAAATCTGTGGAGACTCTAAATTCACCCGTTGGCATGGTGGGGAAATTTGGAGTGGCGTTGTAAGCTCAAAATTCTTTCTCATCACTTGATCGAAATTCAAAATTAAGAAGTCTGTTGCCAACAGCCCTCGTGAGATAATTAGTTTGACGTGAATAAAACAAAATGAATCAATCATGAGTGCGATTTTGTCTAGACCATTTTTTGCCAGATAAATGCGGCATATAATTTTTTTTGTTTATTTTAGTTATTTTTTTTCATTTTTATGAAAGCAAAATAAATATAACTATAGCTTTAGTTTATATCGTTTTTTGAAACAAATATTTAAATTTCTTTAATCAAAGTATCCCGAGATCTACTTATACAAAATTTAAGATAATTAAGACTTAAAAAGAATAAGAAAAATTCACTTTCCAAACTGTTTACATATCTCAACAAAAGGCTTTAAAATAATTATTTTCTTGTTCAATTTTTAATCATTCGAATACAAAATATAATTAATAAAAAATTCTAATTTTGAGAATTTAAAAAAAAATATTTGACAAAAACAATTTTAAAGCGTAAAATATAATAATGTTATATTATTTTTAAATAATTCTCAAGGCATTCCCTCGAATTTTAATAAAACTAATTATCAAAAGCAAAATAAAAAATAATCAATCTATTATTGTCACTAACTCTATTTTTTCACTCACAAAAAATATCATTGTCTTTTTATGAATTTATTTTCTCACTTCTTGAATTGATATGTTATTTTTATTATTAAAATACGTAACAGCTTTAAAGACGAATTCATCTACTGTAAAGAAAGCATCTTAGAAGATAGATCCTTTAAATTTAATTAATTTTTATATATTTTCGTTTTTATGGCTTTTTAAATAAAGTAACTCCTGCATTTTTCTGCCAAGCTGATTAATCTAATTAATTTTAGAGTTCATTGAGTCATAAAGTGGTAATCGTCTTTAAAAATGCAGAAGACATTATTTGATTTACTCACTTAATAAATGTGATGAATGGAAAATTCACCCATTTTGTCACTTAATTTAAAGATATTTAAAATATTAAACATTTAATTTAAGGATAGTAAAATACCTTAAGTAATATTTGATTCGAAATAACTATTTTAGTATGTAAATGAAAGTTTACAGAATTTTTTTTTTTCAAACTTTATAAAAAAAAAAAAAAAAAAAAAAAAAACATTGCCCAGAAAATCAACTGAGAAAGAGATCAATACACCTGAAAGGATACTAAACTAATAAATAATAATAAAAAGATAAAGTGCAACTTACTAACAAACACAAGGTAAAACATAAAAAAAAAAGAAATCCAAGCAAATAAAAAAATTAATGATACATACATATTTTAATAAGCTGGTTAAGCAAAATTTTACAGAAACCAAACATTCCCAAAAGAAAAATATTATATTGGAAAATAGAAAATTCCATAATTTTCAGGGGGGGGGGGCGAGGAAACTATTAGCAAAAGAAATTATGTAAAATATATGTATAAATAAAGAGATAAACATGTACCAAATTAAAATAAAGAAAACAATTATCTAAACAGTAAATCATTCAGTTAAAAAAAAAAAAACTTTACAAAAACTTACTTGAGAAGTCATGCATAGCAAGAATTTTTACTCATCAGAGGAAAATTTGTTGCATTGTTGAGAGAAAAATTGAAAAAACCTAAAGCAAAATGAGAAAAATAGGAAATAGTAGAATTAAAAAAAAAACATAAACATTTTATATATTTAAATATATATACATACATTATTCTCTATTGAAGGAAAGTGGAAAGTTAATGTTTATAAGAATGCTCATAAATATATAAATATATAACTTCTATAAAACCTAATCAAATATTAATAAAGACTACTATTATTATACAAAATTGGCTAGAAGGAAGAACTGTGATTGTTCAGCTTTGTATTTTGTGTGTACCTTTTATTTTCTTATCTGAATTTTGATGGAAATTTCTTTAATTATATTATATTTACATTCTGTCTACCCCTTAGTGAATTATATATACTACAGATGTAACTGTTACATATCATTGTTCTTATTCTAACAAATGTAATTAATATTTTAATCAGACTATTTGGGCGAAAATGAACTTTGGAAAAAAAAGAACACTAATCATTCTATGTTTGTAGTTTGAATACATAGCAACATATAACTTTTAACTAGATAGTTCAAGCATTCATAATACATATTTGACTGATGTCAATTTAATTTCAAGTCTGAATTATCAGTTATATACACAGGAAAATATAAATGAAAATCAATTTATATTTATGATTATCAATGTCGAGGAATCTAGGAATTAATATATTTGGAATACAGGACAATGAAAGAAGACGTTATTGAATAATAAGAAATCTTATTGAAAAGAAGAAAAAAGATGTATCTTGTTAATTTTATCAAGTAAATAGGAAAAGTAATTAAGAACGATGAACCACAAAAGTAATTGTACATACATTATTTTATGTACAAGATATTTCTTTCTTTCGTTCTTTTTTCTATTGTTTCCACAAACTAAAGATTCTGAATTTCTCATTCGGTTTCTAATGATAATGATATTTTTTTATTGGTTCATTCTAGAAAATACATTCTCTATAAGTATGATTAATCAGTCATCTTTGGGGAGTGCCTCTAATTAATGTGCATTGATTATGTATTCCAGTTCGCTTAATATATTATTTGAGAATTGTATTACAGGGTATTCATCATTCTGTTCTTATCTTTTTCTTCACTTTCCGAAGATGAAATGATTTAAAAAATAATAAATGCATTTTCACGAAGCTAAAATGTTTTCGTCTTCAGTTGTTCTCTTATTTTTGTATAGTTATTTTAAAAGATATATCTCAGCTTCAATGAAAAATCAGATTATCTTTTCAACTTGATTTGGTGATTATAATTTCAAATTAAATTTAAATCTCAAGAGTAAATATTAACGGATAAGACTACTATTTTGAATGCATTGTCCAGTTTCCATTTGTTCGAAACTTTCTCGACCTTAACTTCTATTTTTATCTAGGATCTTCTTATAGATTTCCTGACTAATTAAAAGTTCATCATTTAAAGAAACACAGTATCCTGAACATGACCAAAATATTGAAAATAGTTGTTACAACCGTAATTTTGATTTCGCGTGATTTTGGGCGAAAAAATTTTAAATGAACATTTTTTTTTATTTTTCATTTAATCATTTATTTATTTATTTTCATGATATTTTGTATTTAATAACCTAATGTTTTTCATTAAATAAGCTTAAAATTTTCAAATTTCTTCCTCTTTTACTT
>BMAW01043755.1:0-15962 GCA_019974015.1 Nephila pilipes | reverse complement strand
CTAAACTGACATAGGAAATATTATTTATGAAATTTTCAGCAAATTTTGGTAAATTTTGAGAAAAAAATGTTTTCGTTTTTACTCAATGATGTAAGAATATATAGATATAATAATTGAATGCAAGTTAAACAATCTTTAAGAATAATTGAGATATAAATAAATTAACACTATACAAAATCATTTTATACTCAAAAGTAAAAATAATAATTATAGTATGTCTTTAGAAAAAATACTGAAAACACACCGAAAAATCTACATTTAACATAAATTTCCATATTTTAAATTTCTTAAGACTTCAATAGAAGTATTAATTGATGTTAAATATACTCTTTAAGAATGAGTATATTTTTTACTTTTATCATATATTGTCAGATTAATAGTATGCTGTTAAGTATATGCATCTATGAAGATTTGAGCTTTTAAATCAGTCAATTAATCTGTAGGCTTTTATAAATGTGACAGATTTAACAGCAATAGTGATAATAGTATTAGTAGCTAATGCATATTTTGTTTCCTTGACGTATGCGTGTATCATATGCATATTCTCTTATTCGCATGAATTGTTGGTATATGTAATCATTATGAATATTTGTATGTGCATAAAATCTGTTTGTGAAATTGATATATTACTTTTAAATGTGAAAGGTTAATATTTATGTAGATGAATTTATGATATTTTGTGTTATGTCTGTGTAATTATGGATCACTCAATATTTTATGTCTAAGAATTCATAAAATAAAATTGTATATTCAGTGTCATTTATTTTATATTCCCTGTTTGATTTATTATTTTTGACAGTCATCTATTTATTTTATGATACTTATGAATATATACAGAATTTATTTTTTAAATATTTGCCAAACAGTTTCATAAATATAATTTCATTGTTCTATTTAGAACATTTAAAGAAAGCACTGCATAATTTAACAGTCAAAGTATTTTAATGTATTCAAAATAACTCTTATGTGTTACTTATCTTTATGAGATTCCAATGCTTTTATGAGGTTATAGACGATAATAAGTATACCTATAAGGTTTTCTCCTATAATTTTGACGATAAAATTCATCACCAATTTACGCGTAAAACCGAAATATCATTTTTTGAACGTTCATTTAAATAAGAAAATGAATTCTTGTATCATACCTTACATTGAAACTTTCTTGCACGAATTCATTTCTTTCCTGAAAGAATTTTGGATCATTGCTCGTTTGGAGCATTAATACTCCCTTCTGGATTTATTCGCACTACTATTTCTTTATTCTGGACAATATTAGTACCATTTAGCAGATGAGATAACAGCGTTTTATGTTAATCAGTCTTATTTTGCAACATTTCCATCGTTAACACAATGTAAAATTAGTATGTTTGATTGATAATAAAATGGCTATATTTCAAGTAGATTTTAGTTTAACATTTAGTAATAAAAGAATTATAGTAAGAAATAGAATTTAGAATTAGAATAGGTGGTAACGTAATATAATTTAATGAAAATAATTACAACATATGAGACATTAAATCGTAAGCTAAGATTTGTCAACTCGGAAGATCTCATTAACGGTAATTTCGTATTCGAATCACTGATGATCTCTATTTCATGTTTTTGTATTTACAAAACATTTTAATTGGGATTTAGATTTTCTCAATGAAATCTGTTATACTTCATGTTTTCTATTTTCTTGCATATTAATTAAACACTAGATATCTTTATTTAGAATCCAACATATTATAACATAACAAAGAGATTGAATTCGCAATTAAAGAAATACTCTAAGAAATTAAACACCAATTAAAAATAACCATCACATTTTTTTTAAAAAAAAAAACACCAATAAAGATACGCCTCAAATGATTTAAAAGAACCACGATCATTTATTGAATTTCTTATATAAAATTTTTTTTAAGAATAATAGTCATTAATATATAAATTTTTAATAACCTATATTTACCAACATTTTTACTTCACTGCATATCAAAAAACCTTTTAAAAACTCACAAAATAATTACCATTGTAAAATGACTTATTTTGAACAAATGAGGCTTAATTCAAAAGTAATGTCTCCATAACCATAACTTATTTATTTGCTAATCGATTTTCCTAATTTGTTGTACATAAAAGCAACGTGTATCCGCTTTGTTATGCAATATTCACTTTTCAACACAATCCACATCTCATTCCATATATAATTGCACCAACGTATGACTAATCAGTCGAAGCCATCACAGAAGAATTTGGTTGGCTGTTGCCAACCAAATTCTTAGTGATAACTATCAATCCTTAGTGATAACTATCAATCTCGTCGTCAAAACGAAAGCGATGTTCCTTATGAGGCTCTTTCATCTTCTCGCTAGGCGCAAGATCGTGTGAAATGACATCTCGACGATTAATCCTCACTTCTATGTGGTTGTAATCTTTCTTTAGTTATCAACACACAAACAACACATGAGAACAAAAAAATATAATGCGCTACATAAATAACACACGTAGTTTTCAGATACAGCAAAAATTTCAAAAATTGGGTTACAAATAAAGTATTTACAGCCATGGAGGCATTACGTTTTAATCTCGCCTCTCATTAGGGCATGTAAATTCTATTATTGTTTTTTAGAATGCACACAAAACCACACACACACACACATATATATATGTGTGTGCGTGCGTGCGTGCGTGCGAGCGAGTGAGTGAGTGAGTGTGCAAAACAATTAAATTATTAAAAAGCAACAATAATAAATAAGAGAACAAATAAATTCCAAAAATCAAGGAAGAAAAGAAAACATTTATAGAACATATATGTATATATTCTATTGTCTCACTTTAAATGCAAATAAACGGAACTTTGTTTTTATTTCATCTGTTAAAAGTATAATCACAGTTAAAATTTTGAGGAAATTGAAAGTATTTTTTATTTTTATTCAGTGTATCAGACAAAAACATTCCTTAAGTATATTTATATTAATCAAACTACTTAATGTGGCATCGCAAATATGTGTAACATTGTTAAACCTGAGATTTTAGTATCGATTCCGTAAGTCTGCTTCTCATTTTTAGATCAAATTAAATTTTCCTTGAATATTTATTTCTTGCAAAATTGCTTGTTTCATTCGTAACATTCATTCTCTGCTATTTCATTTTTATACATGCAAATCTTTCTTTAATTTTTTTTTTGTATTTGTTTAATTATAAAATATGGAGATACATCAAAAAGCATTGTATTAGTGCTCTAAACATGATTGATTCGATCTATTTTTCACACTTTAAATTGAAGTATCTTTCCGAAAATCATTTTAAGGCAATTACATCTCCATTTCACGTCTTTAAAATAATTTATAATTACCTTCCCAAAACAATGAGAGAAATTAAGAAATCGGAATACCTGAAAAAATATATGTTCTATATTTTTCTGCATCTTAAACGGCTAACAATTTTGATCTTTATTTAAATAATCCATCTGATTGTTTAAATAAAAAAAAGAAAGAAAGAAGAAAATTGGAAAAGATGGCATCTATTTTTTTTTCCTAAAAATTATATCTTTCTAAATTATCGAGGATACCATATTCAAGTTTAAATGAATATTTAAGTAATACATTATTGTCCTAAATTCTAAAATTGCTAACAATTCGGTTTATTGAGCATATTTCACCTTTGAAATTTTTGCATTTTCAATGAATGTAAAGTAAGAATCCAATTTTCATCTTTTAGAATTCTTTCAATAGAAACTGGGGCCCCAAAATTTCTGAAATGTTTGACTAAATTTGCATGTGAAGAATGAATATACACATCTATTAAAAATAAATTTTAATGAATTTAGCGAATTCAAAAGGTGTTATAGAGCAAACTGCTGAGTCTTAACATCGGCAAAATTTAAAAGGAAGATATTTAATTCCTTTTTTCTCAATGTGAATGGTTATTAATTTATGTGCATGTGAACTATGCATTCATACTTATTTTAATTTTTCAGCGATTTATATTGAAAATTACCTTTAAATTCTGCACTACATTTAAGAAAAAATTGTTGAGAGAAAAATGTATACCCAATATCAAAGGATTAATAAATATTTTTTTGATAATGGTGACAGCCCATATTACACAAAATGCAAACAAATATTTTTACATCATACTTAACAGTAATTTTAAAATACATCCTGCGCCAAAAGACTTCATTCGTGAGCTGTTACTCTTGATTAGAATACAGTGCGTTAGAGTAAAATATATATATATATATATACATATTTATAGTATCCGTCTCACACTCACATAACCTGGAATTCGTTTTTGATTTGAAATGGCATTCTGCCAAATTGAAAGTACATAGTACTATCAAAGAACAATTGAAAGTATATTGTACTCAGCATTCCTATAAATGATACGTATACAAAAATAGATACCACAATTAGTAATCTTTGTGGTAATACTCAAATCTGTAAGTGTAAGCATCTATTCGCTGACAAACAGTGCTATAGATAAATTCAGCATTCTAGTTTAAATGTGGAGAAGAGAATAGTAATAAGTTATAAATCATATACACACCCAACTTCGTGAGGAGATGAAGTTAATTGAGTAATGCGAATTGCACCATTAAAGACACTCAAATTCTCGTGCTTTTCCTTAAATCCAGAATATAGTTCAAAGTTTTTATTTACACTAAGATAATTCTTTAAATAAACTAAATGGTGTTTTCCTTAAAAAATGTTTTAAGAAATTGAAATTTTCTTTTAATATGATTGTGTTAGCATCAAGTTAGAGTAGCTTATAAAATATCTGATGAAAATCCTTTATAAACTCGGGGAAAAAAACTTAAAATTTGAAAAGATTGTTTAAATCGTTTTGAGGTATGACTATCTCCGTATGAACAATTTTC
Source organism: Nephila pilipes (assembly GCA_019974015.1). Lineage (NCBI taxonomy): Eukaryota > Metazoa > Arthropoda > Arachnida > Araneae > Nephilidae > Nephila > Nephila pilipes. The sequence continues at coordinate 11,104 of BMAW01043755.1, read as the reverse complement.
GAGAAATATAGTAACATAATAGTTGTAGCTGAGCTCCAAACAATTATGTTGCTACTAAGAAAGTTTTTGTCTTTCAGAGAAAACAACAATTCTTTAAAAGTCAAGAAGAAATTCTTCACAGTAGCGTGCTCTGTAGCATACTCTTCACAGTATGTTTGCTCTGATTTAATTTTTGAAGTCGATAAGAGTTACAAGACTTTAAATCTGATTTAATTATATTTTACATAATTCTAATTCATAATTGTTTTAATATTTTGATCATTCAAATGAAAATGTATAACATAGAATACTCTTCTATATGAAACTGCGATAAATCTTCGAATAATACTTGAAAGAAATAGATTTCATATACTTTTAAAACATTAATTTCAAAATAAATACTAAAAAAAGAGATAATACACATAACAAGGAAAATAAATATTCTGAGAACATAATATTTCTTTATTCTTTTAAAAATACGTCAAACATTTCAAATATACTATCACAATAATAGTAATTAATCACCCTGTAATTACAGAATTTTTTTAAAATGAAGGAAGTCGATTTTCATAAATTATTATCAATATCCAAACGAACACGTCCATAAAAGATTAATCTTGTTATTTATTATTAATATGATCACAAATCAGGATTGCCAATTAATATCTTTCGAATGATAAAGGGACATAATCTAAGATGTTAATAAATAAAAAAAGTATTAACGTAGAAAGAAATTTGTGGTGTTAAAGTAGTTATCAACCGTATATAAATACAATTAATTAATTGAATAAAATATTAAAGATCACACATTTTTCTCAATTTTTCATTGTTTTCGAAAAATCATAGCGATAGCAGATCTAAACATAAGAAGCAAAAAAAGGAGTTGTATAAAAGTTCTCATAAAAATAAATATTGTTAACGATAATCTTCACGAAGAAGCTTCAGATCATATATTCCGATTTTTTTAATCCTCTAAAAATGAAACCACAGAATATGGGCTTATAAAGAAAAAAGGTTTCAAAAAGCAAATTTTTTTTACTATTTTTAAACCTTATCAAACAAATAAAAACCTTTAGAAAAATGAAGGCTTTTAATGCCTTTTTCGAATTTTGAAAAGCCTCTTTTAAGACATCTGGACACATTAAATTTCAAATTTGAAGAGAAATTTTGAAAAGCAAAAAAAAAGGGTCCAAAGAAACACACTACATGAAACAAAAAAAATTATAGTAGGTTTAATGCTCTTTTACTTCCATGACTCCATTACTTTACTAGTTTCATGTTTTTTAACAGGAGAGAGAGTAATATTTCTTAAAAGCAGCATTGTTTTTTAACTGGTATCAAAATCACTTCTATATTTTTGGAAATATAAGAATCACTTTTTTTCGTAAAACAACGCTGAAATTTGAAGTTTCCTTAAGGCTATAGAGTTCTTGAGATAGAAGCTTGTGCACAGAAAATAAATCAAATGGACTGAAGAGATAACTTCAAGAAAAGAATAATATAGTCAAAAGGTTTAAATTACCCAAACATTTTGAAATCTCTTCCATCTGATACATGTAAATAAAACTCTTTAAGTCTTTCAAACGTTTATTAAACTTTTTAGAAAAATTATGGGTAAAACAAATGAACAAGCTAACTAAAACTAGTAATTTTAATATTTTTCCAAATTATCTTATGTTTCAGAGACATTTATTTAATTATTATTTGATTTAGACATTTCAAATAACTGGTAAAATATAAAAGAACTAATAGGTTCTTAATATTTGCATTTTTTAATTTGGGTATTTATTTTTGTTAAAATATTTCCCTTAGAATATGAGCTAACAAATCAGTTAGAAAAGTATATGAAAGCATTTAAGTTGTACGTCAGAATTATACAAGTTTATGTTCTTCAAATTACTTTTTGTATCAAAAAATTCATATTGAAAAAGTTTTCTTTGCTTGCACATGACATTATTCAAAGTTCATATATGTAAAAAGTCCGCGAAAAGTTTTTTTCTTACACATACATAAAGCCTTTCGCATCAAACTTTGAAAATATTTCGTTATCCACAAATATTTTATCAACACAGATTTCTTACTCTTGAATAAAAAATGGAATGGTATCACACTTTTACATCTTTGTTTGATGTAAATTACTTAACCGATTTTCAAAAGATCAGTGAGTTTGTCTGAATTTAAGTCATTCATAAAGAAATTTCATCAAAGACATTTTCTCTCGAAAACTTATCTTTAAATTTTAAAGATTTCTTAAGTATCAATTCCAATAGCGTGAGTTTTCTTCTTAAATAAACACTGAATAAAAAGATTTTATGTTGTTGTTTTTTTTTTCAATACTTTATAGAAGAAAGTAAAATAATATATATAATATAAACCTTCAAATTGTTAACGAGTTCACTTATTCTATTGAACTTAAAAACATTCAGAAAAAAGATATTTGAAAGGTAAAAATTTCAGTCAGAACTAGCTGCTGTTGCTTTAAAAATAATTCTGCTTTTATTAAATAATGAATTATTCAAACTAGAAAAAACTCAATTTATTATAAATTCATCATGATATCTACTTAAGAAAAATACTGGTATTTTATTCCTAAAATATTAGCTTGAAATAATTTTAAAACTGGGGGGGGGGGGTTTTTTTTAAAAATATAAATGTTAGTCTTTTACAAGTCACTAAAAGCATTGTGGAATAAGCTACGGAATAGCATATAAAGATGATTCACTCTGATCATTTCTATTGTAGAATATTTTATGGCTTGTTTTGATAACTTTTTAATATGTTGTTCTTTTTAAAACTTTTTACTCAATTAAAGGCTGAAATTTCAGAATTAGATTTTTAAAATTAAGAAAAATATATAACACAGAAATGAGAGAAAAAGAAATCCCCAAGAAAATTTGACTGAATGGAACTCTAAAACATTAACTTTGCTTTTTTATTAAAAATATTACGTTTTTTTTTTTAATTACTTTTATTCATTCAGGGAAACAATATATGATCCTATACTCAGAATTCATGAGAAAAATGGCAATAGAATTAATAAAATTATCTTACTTGACGAATATTGACGGAAGATAGATATTACTGACATAAGTTGCGTTACATTTATAAAAATTAACCCACTAATTACCAATGGATAAAAAAACATCAAAAAAATTCAAATACTTTCAAAGGTAGAGGTATTTTGTTACTAATTTACTCTCATAAGCATAATGACAAATTTCATAAATATTATAACTTAAAAATAGATCCGGAAAAATTCACCTTCAACTATATAGCCTCTTTGGAAGATTATCTACTTTCGAAAAAGAAGAAGGTTCAAAATAAAAATTATAGGTGTGTTTCATTAGAATTTGCTTACCCCGATAACAAACTTAACAACTTTTAAATAACGTCAAAAAGAAGAAGAAGGAATAATACGGAGGGATTAAACTATATACAGTTCCTTAAAAGAAATTATTTGGTTTTCTTAAGTGATCTATATTTCTTTTTATTGCCTCATTGAATTTAGGCAATGCAACATTATTTTGTTTAACGATAAAGTGTAATGAGTAAATATCAATAGATGTATGACGTAACAAATTTTACCCAAATGCAACTATAATTAAAAAATTTAAACAATCAATGTTTTCAATAATATCTTAACTTTGGAAACGTTACATATTAGTTTAAATTCCATGTGTTCGTCTGCAAAAGTAAATCGGAAAATTCGATTTAAAAATTGAATTTTCAAATAATTTAGGGAATATAGAGAAAAGTAAAGATTGTATAGAGAAAAAGAAGAATTTATTAACTTTTTTTCTTTTTAACAAATAAATGCACAGTTGCTTTAAATACATATTTGTACGATTTTTAATTTAAAAAAAACTAAATATTATTTTTTTTATTTTAAGATTTTAAATATATTAGTATTTTACATGATTATTCAAAAAAAAAGAAAAAATTATTTAACTTTTTCTTAAAACTAAAATATCAGCATAATATTTTTTGAAATAAATCAATAATAATTAACATTTATTTTACTATTTATAAAAGACAAATCCTGTAAAAATTATTGTAATATTTAACGCACGTATTTGTAAAAATATAAATTAATCTATTCTTTAGGAAGATTTTTTGATATTATTTATTCCTTGTTTAATTTTTTCTCCAAATACCTTATCCAGTTACAATGAGATACTTACATGAGACATCAAGATACTTACATGAGAGTTTACTGTCAAAACGTTAAGTAACAAAACTATTGTACAACTATTATAACGGGAAAAAATTTCAACTTTAATGTTATTAAAGGGGCGTATTTTTACATTTGTAACAATCAAGAAAAACATTTGAAAAAAAATGGGTTCCGATTAATTTTATCTTTCTAAAATTTTGGTAACGTCGTAAAAAAGCATTTCTATTCAAAAAACAAGGCTTTTTTCCATTAGTATTATCTAAATAACAAATGAAATGAGAAAAAAATATAGTCTGTTTTCCTATTATTCTGGTGTTTATGCTCTAGAATGATACTAAAATTACCCCCTTGATAAGAGAACACTCATAAAACAGACAAAACGTCATAAAAAAGAGGAAAGATGAAAATTAAATGGGTACAAAAGTTCACGAAACTACAGTTTTTATCTGGAAATTGTTAATGGACACACACATGTCATCCTTTCTCTTCAAAATGCTCTCTGTTTCAGTTAAAAATACAAATCATTCAAAAAATTCAAGATACTTACTACAGAGCTCCCATTGCTGAAATATATTTTCCTTTGCAAATATATGTAAATTGCTTTGCGCTTTGCGTCTAATGAGTAAATGTTTTATTAAAAATGTGAATAAATTGAAAAAAAATTATATACAACTATTTTTTTGTTTTTTGACAGTAAATTCATTTCTTGTTTGTGTAATAAATAAAATTCGCATTGATTGGTGGTTTTCGGTTTTGTCTGATTTATTGGCACAAGATCCTTTCGAGAACAAGATGTTTCAAACGCATGTCAAAGAACGACTTTATTTTCTTCCTTTATCCGGATTGAGGGGGGAAAACAGAAAATATAATTAAATCGCAGATAGTGAGAAGTCAAATATAAGAAAACTTAAGTGCATGACATAAGAAGATTAGTGTGTAAAATTGATTAGAAATGTATTGTCAGTTAAATCGAATACAAGAAGCTGTAAATTAATAATAGATAACTAAACACGCAGTAAAATATACTAAATATATGTTCTAGAAGTAAAAGATACGCATTCGGAAACTGTTAGCTGGATAAAATTGTTTTTGATTAATATTAAAATGCATGTGATTATATCACCTTTTTTTACAAAGGATTTCCTTAGATAAGAAGTATAATTCATTTTATTCATTCAAATATTGAACCTGGAATGTGTCGTCAATACAGATTCTTTCGTTTATAAGCTATTGGAATTATTCTTCCGCAAAAAGTTTTAAACACTTATTTGTAAATTTATTATTTGATTACATTTTAACGTAATGTGGAATAGTAAGGAAGAAAAAAAATTTCACAGTCAGAATTCATTACATAAAAATTAATACCCCTTTATTAACATCTTAATTTCACAAACAGGATAAGTGTTTTGGACAGGTAATAGTGCATAATTACAATTAGGCGTATAGCTGAACATCAATTCGGAATTTGTTCTACTCATAAAAATTATCAACATTCAAAATATATCCTTTTAGAATCGAAATTTGTTATTAAATAGCGTTTTGTTTTAGAATTTATAAATAGCACTGCTTTTTTTTCCAAAACTTATGCCATTGGACTTTTTTCACATTTTATTAAAAGTGAGTAAAAGCAAAATTTTCAAGAATGAAATTAAAAATTCAAGGGAGTAATTAAGTAACTGTTAGATGTTAGATTGTTAATCATTTACTCTTTTATTATACTATATCGCAAATATGTGTCCAAGGGTACATTAATTTTCATTAATCCACATTCCTTTATTCAACATTTTTCCCCTGTCACTAATTTTCTACATTGTCACCGTTTTTTGCCTGTTATCATCGCAATTTCAATGTTATCGAAAAAGTAACGATTCAAAACAATCAACTTAAGTTAGTTTGTATGGCATTTACAGCTATTCTCTTCATAAAGCGTAGAAAAATGAGTCAGTTTTTAAATAACTTGTCAAAGTATTTATTATATTCTATGTATATTTTCAAAAAAAAAAATATCATTGTTATAATTAACTTAATAATTTTTAACATTCACGTAACATGGTGTTACGTATTGAATACGAAAACATTCAGGCTAGAGATAAGTATAAAAGACAAAAGGTTGTTTATTTTTATTTTTCCTCTGAACATACGACATCTACATTCAGGGTCTTTTTCTTTTCCGATACATAATTTTCAAATTTCTCCCTCGTTCACTAGTCGGGGAGTGCGCATCTCAGTCTCCGAGTCTGAATGCCCAACTGGTTTGTGCAGTGACGTTCACTGAAAACACCTCCTTTCTTTGGAAATATCTTTTTCTAACATAGTAAAAGTTTTGTTCTATGGAAATAATATCAAATCATTTTAAATGTCAACAGAAGATATCACCACATGTTTTAAATGACACAGTTTTAAATGACATGTTTTAAATGATCTAACACAGTACGCTCTAGATAACTAAATATGATTTCCCTCTGACCAGAATTATATACTGTCGGTAATTTCTTATATAAAAACATGATTAAATTCTAATATATCAATTGTGCTCACTGAAATTTGAAAATTTACCTTAAATGTATATATGATATAGTTAAGCACTCTTGTCTAACCTTATGACATCAATTATTAAAAATTGGACTGATTTTTGGAAGGGAAGAATTAAGAATATATTTCTTAATTTTCTTATTCTATAGTAAAAAGAAAATTAAGAAAATTCAGTGTTCGTTATAGAGCAGAAATAATATCACATATCTTAAGAAAATATGTACTAATCTTTAATTAATTCTACTTAAAACATCTGCGTTAAATGTATATATATAATATAGTTATGTATACATAATATATTTATGACTTCTCCCAGGTTTATAGATGACTTCGAAATTGAGTAGTAGTTGTGCAAGAGACCAACGCATGAGGCGTTGTTTTGTTCCTGCATTTTTTCAACCAGATTGATGGGTTATGATCTATCTGGATGATAAATTTTTGCTGTCTATCTAGATAACGTTTTTGTTTCTTCACTGCATAAACGATAGCTGCACATTCTTTTCCGGTTGTGAAATAACTTTTCTCGGTATTAGAAAAAAATTTTTACGAAGTATAAAATGGGATCCTCTTCCCCTCTATCATTTCTCTGAGACAGAACAATTCCAATACTAATGTCCGGAGCGTCGGTCTAAAGAGTGAATTGTTTCTTGAAATCAGGAGCATACAGAACTGGGTTAATCGACACCTTTTCCTTAAACTATTCAAAGGAATCAGGACATTTAGGAGTCCATTTAATGTACCCTTCGCTTTTCCTTCTAAGATTTCTGTTAAAGTAGCAGCTAAACTATAAACATTGGGATGCAATGTCGATAACATCCCGCTATTCCCATAAAGACTATAACCTGAGTTTTAGTCAGGGGAATTAGGAAATGTAAGATTGTCTTAACCTGTAATTGAGCAGGAGAGTGATTTCATAATCCTATAACATGACAAGGAATTTAACACTATCATGAATGAATTTACATTTTATTGGTTTGATTGTTAAACGAGCGTTCTACATCCTTCCTAGTACCTTATCTATGCGATTTATATGATCGACCTAGTTTTCTGAAAATATGGCTTCATCGTCTAAATACGGTTCAGCAACCTTCTCACGTCCTTGGAGTAGTTCAACCATCAACCTGCTGAAATAATAGAGAGCATTTTTTTTAGTTTAAAAGGGCATACGTAACGGATGGTAAGTTCCAAAACTTGTTGTAAAAGCATCTCTGAGCTACCGGGGTTAAATAAATCTGTCAAAAACCTTTTGTTAAGTCAAGTAGAGTTATATATTTGGCAACTGCGACTTTTTCAATTCCATGTTCTATGTTTGGTAAAGGGTAAAACTGGGTCCTTATTACCTCATTCAATTCCCTACAGTTAATGCAAGGCCTAGGTTCTCTTCCAGGAGTTTCAACCAATATCAACTTTTTCTCTTCATTGTAGGACGGGCACTTTTTGGGCTGGAATCCATTCACACCTCCCGGGTCGAAGGGGACTGGTTTTCGCCTTCCCTGGTGGTTGTAAGATTTTCTCATCATTGTAAAAGGGCGCACCTGTAATTCAATTACTCTTTTCTTTCTGTTCACCTTACAGTTCTTCCTTCCTTCGGATAGAATCCTTCGTTTTGTTGTGGAACCTGTATTTCTTTCTTTTAGTAAAGTATCTGATATATTTCATGACGTTTCTTCCCTTGCAGGAGAATCGTTCCTTTCAGTCTGAAATTTATGTTTTCTTCCTTTCTTGGTGAAAATCTTTTATTATCTCGTTCTGTCCACCTAATTGTCAGTCCCAAAACCTTATCTGTTTCCAAAACTTTGTCTTTTTCTAACTGTATAAGATTTAGTAGGGGTTAATTTGAAGAACACTCCCTCTGCTTTCTTCGTTGCTTCATTTAAAACACATGTTTCCTTTCTCAGTTTCTCTAGTTGATTTGGTAATATAAAATATTTTCTCTTGGCTTAATTTGCACTTTCAATACTGATTCCTCTCTTTCTCCAACGGAAATATTTTCTTCTGTAACGTCATTTTTGACCTCCGGTATTCTTTCAAGCCGACTCTCTAACAGTTTTGTCTTTTACTTTCCCTCTTGTTTTTCAATTTGCCTTTCATTTCCCCCCTTCATTTAAGGTACGTACATGTTTCATTCCGCAATTTTCCAAATTGATTTAACAGGTTAGAATTTTCATTTTTCTTGTCATTTCCTACCTTCTGAATCAAGGGAGCTAATTCTTCACTTTTCTGCAGTGTTCTTATGAACTCATTGGTCTTTAATTAAATTTATTATACCCTAGTTTTCTCTCGTAAATGAAGACAAGAGATTTTCCATATTTTTAGCTATATTTTTTCTTCTTTAATTTGATTATTTTCTTTAGAGTTAAATTTAGGAGGAAGTTTTCGTAATTCAAAAGTGTTTGAATTATGTCTTTCAATTGTATTATTGTTTTAGCAGACACGCGACGTGCTAGAATTCATTCTATCTTGAATTCTTGCATTTAGCCTTCCTCGAACGAATTCTTCGTAGTTTATGCTATTTATAATAAGATTTTTAATGTGTATAAATTTTAAATCATCAATTGATCTTTTACCTAATTTTTCTACTATAAACTCTGCTTTTCGACCTTTTGCAAAATAAGCCATTTTTATTAAATTTTTCTTCTTGATAAAATTAAAATATATATTCGCAATTCATTTGGCTAATCTTAACTTTATCCTGGATATTTTATACAAAAAGAAATATAACGATTTTTAAGCGATATATGTATGAATAAAATTAAAACACAGAAAGAGCGCATCTCAGTCTCTGAGTCTGATGGCCGAACTGATTTGTGAAGTGAAGTTCAATATAATGAATATGTCAGCACATATATGAATATGTCAGCACATATGAAGACATTTTGTAAAATAATTTCTTAGCACATCAGAAAATGTTTTAATACCTTTTCACGAGGTTATTTTCAGAAATACTAGGGTGGTGTGAAATGCTTCTACTCTAACAAAGATACAAGACATTTTTTTTTATTTAAACTTATTTTTATTTTTTTGCATAGTCCCTTTGTAAGTGTACACACTTCTGCCAGTCATGCTCCCATCACTTTAACCCACCCAAATAGTACTCGGCGTCATTCTCTTCAAAATAATTGCTTACGAAAGTGATAACCTCCTCATTTGATAAAATTCTCTGTCCTCCAAGAGTTAGGGAACACAAAGAAGTCGCTTGGGGCTAGAACAGGTGAGTAAGTAGGGCATTCAAGCAGTTCAAACTGTAAATGATGGACTTTCACCATTACAACTGCTGAGGTGTGAGACGGCGCATTGTCTTGGGTGGAATTAGAAAATATCCCGGCAAATGTGGCAGTTTTTTCTCAATGTCTACTTTCAGCTGGTTGAGTGATGATGCATAGTATGCTCGTGTAATGATTTTTCCTGTGTGAAGATTTTCGAGTAAGATATTTCCATGACTATCCCGAAAAACAGTCACCATCACATTCCTTGCCAAAAAAACAGTTTTTGCTTCTTTTGGAGCCGATTTTTCCAATTGTTTTATTTTTATTTATTTATTTTGTATAATGGTTTCATCCAAGTTTCTTCAATAGTAATTATTATTCACCAAAACTCTAATTTATTGCGCGTAAACTGCGCCAACAGAGCGTTGGAAATATTCAATCGAACACTTTTTTGATCTCACGTGAGCAAACATGGCACCCAAAGCATGGATAGCTCTCTCATGCCTAAATCTTGATTCAGTATGGACTTACACATTTTATGGACTTATACATAGTCTCTGTTATCTCTCTCACTTTAATACGAATGTCGCCTAGCACCATTTGGTGAACTTTGACAATGTTATCGTCAGAGGTTGCATTTTTTGAACGTCCAGAACGTTCATCGTCTCCCAAGCTAATACGGATACCTTTAAATCAAGCTGTCCAAAATTTCACTGTGATTAATAATGGCGCAGTGTCTCCGTACACAGCCTTCACCTCCTCTTTGATTTTTGTAGGCGTATTACATTTCAAAAACATATATTTAATTACAGTTCGATTCGCTATTTTTTACATTTTCACAAAAACATTCATATAGAGTCGCTCAAACAACAACTGCAAGTCCAAAATGGATAAAAGTTTGGTGAGTACCTGTCAAAGGATGCGCAGCCATGTTATCAAGATTTTATAGACGAATGTAAAAATCTTGATTTTATAGTCGGAAACGTTGCAGACAACCCTCGTATTCTATGCATTCAAATATGTATTCATTTCAAAAATAATTCTCATAAAGAATTTTATAATATCAATTAATCTAAAAGATTCTAAGGAGCAGACCAATACGCTTAATACTTTTTAAGATAAATGTAGTTAATTGAAAATATTTCATTTATAATCAAGCCTACTTACTTATCCATGAAATTTCTTTGTATTTCTTTGAATTTCGAAATTTCTT
>BMAW01043751.1:0-11492 GCA_019974015.1 Nephila pilipes | reverse complement strand
GAATATTTTTTATTTTATTTTATGAGGGGGCATCGTAAAGTTTTAATTATTACTTAGAAATAAGTGAGATATTTGGATAAAATTTATCTTGCATATTAATTGATCCTTGTGTACAAAATGTGTGTGTGATAAATTAAAGCTATTAATGTAGACTTGTTTGATTTCAGGAAACCGTTGATTGATGAAATCCACATTTTGATTAATTGATTATTAACGTCACACTTAGAAGCAACACGAGGGCTATTGGCGACATATCTCGTCAATTTTAACCTCGGTCAAGTGACGAGGGTGAACATCTGGTACCTCTCTCTCCAAACTTTCACACCACGCCAAACAGGAGGACTTGGAGCCTCGACATTTTTAACGTGCATCTGCCCTGTCATACGGTGGGTCTTAAGAGGCATCAAAATTCTAAACGGAAATAACGCATTCATGACCACTAAGCTACCGAGGCCATGAAGTAACCCACAGTAACCTCGCAGGGTGATTAAGTTCCTTTTTGGAAAGGTTACAGAGCTCAGTATATCTCCGATGAACTGATGGCTGTTTACGAAATGATAGTCCGTTATATGACATTGTTGTGAAGTAGAAAAGGAATTTTCAACTTGGTCATATGTCTCTCACAGACGATCCAAGAAATGGAATGAGACTGATCTTAGTTATGGTAGTGTGTGGAAAAGCATTCACGAATAAAACTGCGTATGTCAAAGGTTGTCAGCTCACTGGGTTCAACGGTTACTGATGCCTTTTTAGAAGTAATCCCGATACAACCTATCAAGAGAGTTATTGGATCTTTTGAAGCAAGACAAAAGGAGGAATTTTCGATCGTCTGATCACTGTGGATGAATTTTATATCTATTAATATGATTCAGAAACCAAAGAGATGATTAAAGAGGGGAAGCACAGGAATTCACCTCTCCCAAGAAAGTTAAGATTCAGAAATCTGCAGAGATAGTCATGCTGTCTCTTAATGGGACTGCGGTAGAGTCATCTTAACAGACTAACTGAGAAAGTGCCTGACTATCCTTGATGTCTGTTACTGCACACTATTGAACAAATTGCATCATGCTCTGATGAAGAAACGTAGAGATATGATCACTAAAGGCGTACGTCTTCTGGCCTACAATGCACCATCTCATTCATCTGGAGGTGATGTGCGGTTGAGGAATCAAAATGAAGTGGCTTTGAAATTTTGCCACATCTACCTTATTCACCCGATCTCACCCCAGGCGACTTTTTCTTATTTCTAAAACTCAAAAACTATTTCAGGATAGGAGATCTGACAATAAAAAGGACGTCATTCAAGAGGTGGATCAATGATTTTCGACACAATCTGCTTTGAAGATCGAGAAACAGCGGGAGAAATGTATAACTCTGGATGGTCACTACATAATAAAGTCTTAAGAATAACAAATAAAAATTAAGTTTTTATCTCGATTGTTTTTATAACAATTAAAACTTGGGGAATTCTCTCGCATATCTTCACCTGGGTTTGAAATCATCCGCACTTAACAACAACAAAAAAGCTGGAATGTACGAGTTTTAAGAAAAGTTTCGCTTTCCGCATCATACGTATCACGGGAAAAACGGGAAGAACTTTTTACATTGAAACACTTTTTTATGGATATATATTTTACAGAATTTCATTTGATGCCCTTTATTTTTACGTTACGTAATTTCGGTTATTTACAATACGTACAACAGAACACATGTAATGTATTTCCACATTATGTACAGTAATTATACGTACAGAAATAGAATTTTATGTGGAATTTTAGAGAGTGAATGTTAGAGTGAAAACAGTATTGAAAAATTCTCTGATTTACGACGTATTAGTCGCAATGGAATGATCGTAAGTCAAGAAGAATCTCAGTACGTTATCATACATCCTAAAAAAATGTTTTTTATTTGTATAATCTATACTTTTATTCAGTGAAAAAGTTAGAAATTTTAAAAATGTTATACGAATAAGTTTCATGTAAAAATTATGTGTTGGTAAGGAAAGCTAAAAGTGAATGTTGAGTCTGTAAAAAGAGTTTAAATTTGCAAATCTGCCATAGTTCAGATTCAGAAGTAAGAAATGGTACATTTTTTTTTAATTGCTTATGGGTTTTTTTCACCCATTTGTTTACAATTTTTTTAAAGCTCAGTTTAGTAGTTTTTGATTTTCCTCTTCCTTTCATTCAGTTAAAATTCTCTTTTTTATTAGTTTAGTTAGACTTCCTTTCTATTTTTTTGCTTTTTATAAAACATATACGTCCATTTTTCTTCCATTATCTAAAAATTTTATATGTAGATAATCTTATAATTTTAATAAATTCTGTTTTGTTCATTTAGTGTACAATTCTTAAATATTTTCAGTTTGTTTAACCTAATCATCTTTCTAACGAGCACACTCCATGCGTGTGCAGGCAGCAGGCGCGTTGCGCGCGCAAGTGCGCGGCAAGCGCGTGCAGCATAAAAATATATCACAACCCACTCTTTCTCAAATTATCATGACACAAAAATGTTGTTTCAAAATGCAAATAAAGTTTCCAATCCATCTTTGAGTAAAATTTTGTCGTTTTATTTTTAATTCAGTAACATCTATTCTCTGTGTTCAATTGAAACAAGAAAAAGAAAGATACAAATTAGTTGGTAAAACAGTCATTATAATTTGTCTCATTAACCGATCAAGAAAATTGCATTTTCTAAAGATCAACCGCGTCAAAACTGAACCTTTTTAATAACAGGAAAATAGCCGCATGTTATCAATGGATCATTAAAGAAACCGAAATCATGACCTGTTTGAAATTAGGCTGCCTGGCAGATGAAGATATGGCCGTGAGGAAAGACAATCTAGGCGAGTATAAAAACATCCATCCTTCCCCAAGAAATGTATTATAGACAAAAGTAATAGTTTTGCGCTCGTAAATCTACCATACAAAATTAAAATGACTACAATATAGGCTATTAGAAAAATGCAAACTTAGATAAAATGAAGCAATTCGCAAATAAAAAAGAAAAACGTTACAAAAAATTCTATGCAAAGCTTTGCAAAGAACAGATTTAGCCACCCAAGGTGATCTTTTTTTATAACTATTATTAAATTGATTAAATAAATATAAGAATTACAGTAAACGATGAAATATCGAGAAAAGGACAAGAGTAATAATTTTTATATTAAAATTAAAGGAAACGAGATAAATTATTAAATTGAATATTATATCAGCTACATATAATTAAAATTAAAGCAAACGATAAATTATTAAATTGAAGATATTTAAACTAAATGTAATTAAAATTGAAGCAAACGATAAGAAATTGAAAAGTGATCTGGTACGCCAATAGTGATCCACCTAAAACAAGAGCCCTTTAGGTGGCTAATAATGGTGAATCAATATTAAAATCATTTGACCCCAAAACATTCCAAGAAGGAAACTAAATTAAAAAAGACATAGTTTGAAATTTTTGAGGCAAAAAAAGGCTGCCTAACAGCTTAAAATTTTGAATAATGTTATTTATTTTCAGTCATATCTTGATTCCAGTTTACATATGATTTAGGGCAATACATAAATCGATAAGTAATTAAAATACTTAATTTTTATATTTGCTTCACTTCATTCCTATAAGAAAATTGGGACAAAATTATTACGACATATTATTTCTGAAAATTGAGTTCATTAGTGGTTAAAGCAGGTATCAGACATATGTTTCATTTTAATACAATAAAAAAAATTCAGGATAAATTTATTATAACGCATTTTCGAAAATTAAGTTCGTTACTGGGGAAAGCAGACATCAAAAATATACGCAAAAACAAGATAAATTTTTGAAAAGTGGTCAGGTACGACATTTTTGGGTTAACTAAAATAATAGCCCCTTATCTGGCTAATAGATTTTATAAGACGTCAAAGTGTACTTTAAAAAAAAGTATGCGAATAAAAATACTAATTTCGTAAACACAGTATAAAAATGCAATTTTTCTTAAATCTGAAATTGGATTGCTTAATATGGGTTTTCTAGGACATACGACACCTCAAAATTTTAAGGAATCAAAAACAAGCGCAATGTTATTATTTAATAAAACTGACAAATTTTCTTAGAAATGTAATTCTGTAGGGTTGTCGAAATCTAACTTTCCCAACTCAGGGGGGTTTGAAGAATGTTGTATGGATCACAATCACAAGAAACTTCAGATCATGCGCTCAAGATTTATTGGAAATTTAAAAAATCGAACGGAAAGCTATAGCGATAAGTGGCACTATAGCTTTCCGTTACCATTTCCAAATAAAAACAATATGATATACAGTAGAACGTAAGAAATTCTGCATTAATTACACGGTTATTTTAAAAAATGAAATATTTCAGAAATATCGAGTTGTTCAGGTGAGCAGAAGACACTCAATTTCTTCAACTTTTTTGCAGTGATGCATAATCATTGATATTGTTTATTTTGTACTTTGATAAAATTTCACATTTACTTAAAATTTGTTAGTTATTGTAATGTCAAGTTTTTTTATACGATATGTTCAATCGTATGAGTGATACGCTAAATGTTTGCTTTGTTTATATTTAACTTTCAATGGTTTTACCCACGTAGAATGTTATTTATTCCTTTTAATGTATTAATTATAAGCAATTTAATTTTACGTGAGTGCAATTCCTTCGGGATATTGTTTTTTTTTATTTATATAAGGGAGAGGAAAATTAAAAGTAGGGGGGGCGGCAAATTAAGGGTTTGCAAACCCTTAATTTCACCACTGGAAAGACTTGTAGAGAACCACGGAACATACGTAGAACATTTTGTCATGCTGCAGCGCCACCTATCAGAGACTTCGTTTACTTTTTTTTTTTTTTTAAACTTTTATATATATATATATATATCTGGAGAGCAGCATTGTCTGTTTTTTTCCTCCACAAATCATGTCATCATGACCCATACAACACTCTGCACAGCCCTTTCAGTTGGGAAAGTTTTATTTCGATACAACACTGTACTACGCTTCGACAAAAATTTAAAACATATAATCGATAAGAATACTAAAAAAATAGAGAAAGTTTATTAAGCCAGAATAACAAAATTCTGATAATTTTGCGAATAGGTAACTGGAAACAAAACTAAAACTCAGAGAAAATCGGTTAAGTGTCCGTTTAATTTTTTAAATTCAATTGATTTTAAAATTCGTCTAACTTTTTAATTGAATTATATGAAAATTATGTATTAAGTATGTGAAATAAACACAGAATAAGCTCCATCGTATCATGAAAGGCCCAGATTCGTACATTATGCCTGTTCCCTATTTCGCAAAGATGGAATGTAACTTTATCAAAGAAAAAAAATGCAATTTAAAAATTGAGATTGCATTGTAACATATGTATCGCAAGTTTCAATCTCTTTGACTTGTCATTTGGTTGTACAATTTGAACTTTGTAAGCATGCAAAGACGAAGTTTCTTGTGCAAAATACGATGCATTGTGGATGTCGCTTCCCGTGATGCCCGCCTGATAGACTCTGTAAAATTCTTAGCAAATTCCTTGCGTATTTTTATAATTGTTTTTCCTTTACGAGAACCGTAAGAAGCACACTCCTTTTGTCAGAAATTTATAACTCGTTCAACGTTTTACCGGAAGGTAAAGTCTTATGAAACTCCCTTCTGAATTTCTGTTGGGTTTTACTGACGATATTCAGCATACAACAAGACAGCGACACCTTTCCTGAAAATACTCTATTTTATTTTGGCCGGAAATTACATCGTGAAACACAGAGAATAAATTGTAATTTTAAAATACAGAAACTCATCAAGCAGTCCAATCATCAATTTTGAAGATTTAATGTTCCATTTTGAGACATCAAGTATAACAAAGGAAATTCTGCACCCATCTTAAAGTTTCAATTCCAGTAGATAATGAGGGCTCGAGTTTGAAATACCTTCATGGCTCTTTTCATACCAATATAGAGTGTCTCAAAATTCGTTGATTCATTTTCATTTACCTCACCTCTACTAAACAGACCTCTCCACTACGCCTAAACCTGATATTTATTTTCAAGTTAGGTCTTTCTAAAGGTGAAGTTCTCATATAAACATCAGTGTTAAGTAGCCCAAAAGTTGGACAAGTTACGCCCTTCTTCCAGCTGTTTCACTTTCCATCACTAATCTTTAACAGCCATTCATCAATAATTCAACGAATAAGAGTCACTAATAATTAACAAGGTTATTTTAATTCAGTCCTGGGCTAAACAAAGAATCAATCTCCAGTCTATTAGTCAGTAGATATACTATGCAGGCAAGAATCTAACAATTCAGGTTCAGATCATGAAGATTTACAAATGAGATCTCCCTTTGAATCACTTGATGTTCGTTTCTTGTGCTCCCTCTCAGGCATGATACACAGTGTCAGTGATAATTTCAATGCTATCTCACCAACAACAAACTGGGTTCAAATTATTTGACTTTCAATGCAGCTCTTCAACCTATTCCACCAGGCTAATATTATAATCTGTCTTCATGAATCGTTTTATTTATTGGGAGATTTCAATTCAGATATCATGAAGACCCACCCCACAAAAATTGTTTAAATATTAGTTCGGAGAAAACGATGATAGTCCTGTGTTTTGAAAATGCTGGTAATTTATAGACACAGGTGTGTATATTTACTAGTTATTCAAACAGACCTTGCAGTGCATATGGATATTATATGTGAGTTTCCTGCTTTGAGTGGTATAACTAGATGGTATCTCTTATTTAGTTTATTGTTTTCCCCACCAGCTTTAAGTGTGCAGCAGTTAGTCTAAACATGAATGAAAACTTCTGCATGGAACACAGCATAAAAACACAAATGGTGCCACTTGGCATCAGCTTTTATGGGAGGTACCTAAATCTTGCAGTAAACTTGTATAAAGTAATATTTTTATCTGTGTTATTGTCACTTACTGTAACAATACAGTGATGTGGTTTTTAAATACTAAAGAAGGTGGAGAATATCTATTATTTCATTGGATCAAATCTGGCCATTTTGAGATGGAAAACAAATAACACCAAAAATCATCAGATGCATAGGTGGCATTTCCCATAAATTATACAGTATATTAGACTTGTATCAGGTTTCAACTTCCATTGTTTGAAGCCTTTTCGTCCTTTTGGCATATTTTGTTTCATATCTTCGTGAACTATATGATTTACTCTGTTCTGTCTTTATGCAGGGTGTTTTTAATTTTCAGAAACGTAATAATATACTGTTAAACAATTTTAACACTTAGTTCAGCTATCTGTAATATTTTAATAAATACTTTGCCCAATGCTTGACTGAAGTACTTTCTTCCTTTATGAAGACAGAAAGCAAGCTGAATCTTGTGTTCCGAAGACATCAGGCGCTCCATATGGGAACCTCTCAAGCCGACAATGAAAAAGAAGTGCATGAAACCAATAGCTCAGAACTTCTGCTGCCTTACAAAACATCAACTCATTAAATGAGTAACTTTGTTTGTTATATTTTATGAATAAATGCATAGAAACCACAGGGAGTTAAAATGTTATAAATTATCATTGATTTAAAATTAAGCAGAAGAATGGATAGTTGTTGCCAATAAAACAGATAGTTCTTCACTTTTGATTGATTTTAAGAAAAACTCCATCATTAATAACGATATATTTCTCAAGAAAAATTCAGAGACATAAATATAACAATCTCTGCTTTCAAATGTTCATAAAAGAATAAGTCACAGTACAAAATGGATCGAGAATGTGGCCGCTGATGTAGTGGTCATAGTCGAGGACTTCATGTGAATCGTGGATTTAGAGCCTCACGTCTTATTCCCTAAAGACACTGATGTAACTGAGGCTGATACAAATTAAATCAGTCTAATGCAGAAAATCCTCCACTGGCGTGGGAAGTTAAGAGGGGAGGGGCCAGCTCAGGGATGAGTCCTCATCTTTGAACGGTTCAAATTGCAGAATGTCCCCAATATCCCATGCCAGCAGCTGTCGACGATTAAAAGTGATAATCAATCAAGATGGATGAAGTCACTATGCCGCTGAGTTATGCGTTGCTGAGGGAGAAGAGCAACAAAGCACGACAGCACTACTACTAATTGGTCATTCTTTATTAGAAATCAATGATTCGATATTTTAGCAATTCTTTTTAGATGAGCAAATGCTCACCTTCCATTATTGTGAGTTCATTTGGATAGATTTCTGGTTGAAATGAATCAAAATAAAATTGGAAGTGGTACATTTTTATCTGTTGCCTAGAAAAATTCGTTTCAATCAGGTTAATTGGTGAAACAAAGTTTTCTTTTTAAAAATGTACATCTCAGATAGTTGCAGGAGTCATAATCCTGCATGACGTTATATTCAAGGCTAGGCAGCAAGTGCACAAAATCGGTTTAACATTGGTACACAATATCTAAAATAGATTTCGAAAGATTGTGCTTTGGTAATATCTATCAAAATCCACAGTTCAGGATATCTTTCATAGTCTGAACAACAAACATTAAAATCTAAACCTGTAAAACAATATCCAGGCAAAAAGTAAGAAAATAATTTGAATATAAAACAAATTAAAAGTTCAAAGTTTTATAAAGGTATAGTTGCTTCTTATAGATGGTTTTCTTTTATAATTATTATTAAATTACTAGATAAACATGAGAACAAATGGTGGTTAATAATAGGAAATGGACAATAAGCTTTCTGATGTAAAATTAAAGGCTGATGAAATTGTTAATTTAGATGTACTCATCAGCAAATGTGCTAAAATTCAGAAACGATAAAAGGATAGTAAAATTGGATAGATATCATATAAAATTCATTTTAAGTTTGAACAAATATTGGTTCCCATTACATAAAATTTTTATCAGGCCTGTTTTTAATTACATTCACTTGTGCAGTGAGGATGATAATAGTTTATTGATTATTCAGAAAGCTTGGGGTATGTGAATTTTGCATAATTTTATTATTTCAATGGCTTCAGGTTGTTTTCATAAGTACTTTTAGTTTGATTTTGTTTTCTATTCTCCCAGGTTTTTCGTGGTTTTTGGTGCATTTTTAAAGAGTGTGTTCTCAAGTCACCTTTTGATCTTGTGTGTTTTTGGCTCATCGCTCACTTCTCTGGTTAATTAAATTCATAATGCGAGTTTGGCTAATAGGCTAACAGACACAGGCCTTCTTCAGAAGAAATACGCATGCGTCAAATGCAAACCGACAAAACTGTTGGGAATAAAGGAAACCTTCTCTTTCGAAAGCAATGCCTCGTTTCATAAATAAACTCTGTGCATAGCCACGTAGCTTTCGTTCCAATTGAGTTTTTGTTTCACTAGATAAGTGAACAACAATTATTTAATTTCATGGAAGCAGAGAAAAACCCTTCAATGGAACCTCAATTTTTAAAAGTATGTTGTAGCATGCTGTTTGAAGTGGTTGAATCATTTCCAAGTGCAGAGACGTTGAAGATGGCTAACGTCCAGGTCTCCTCATCAGAAACATGATAATGAAAAACGGTAATCTGGTTCGATCAGATGATATGTTAAGTATTGTTTGATTTTAAAACCACGGGAATTGACGAAGAATCAATGCTCATGAGTTAATTTTCCACCAGGAGGCAAGCATGGCGGCTCATTCCATATTGATCTGGCTAGAGGTTGCTATCAAAGTACCACATTGTCAGTGTTGAGCTATCCTTGGTGGCCTGGGAATTGTGCAAAACATGGGCTGCTCTGTTTCCTGGTGAATCTGGTGATTAAATGAACAAGATTTTAGGTCTGTTTAGAGGCAGTGGCTTGGCACACGGCAGGAGCTGTTCAGCACGGTTTCGAACAGTAGAAGGTCACTTGGGTGTCACTTGGGATAGGAGGGAAGTGTAGCATTGAAGGTGGAAAAGTAAATATGACATAAAGCACGGGTCAATTTCGCGTTGTTGTCAGTCATCTCGCAATTTAACACCCAATGTTCAACGCTGGCTCAACAGTACCGTGTCCGGTGACAGGGTAGCAGCGTATCTTCCATAAACAGTGTTTAACATCCGAAGCTGTCCACGAATAGAGCAACACTCATCACATCACAAAACAATCCTTTGGGACCTTGTTGTGGGCAGATTCACAGCAACTCATTGACTTTGATTCTTTAGCAGTTTCCGTTACATGATTTGAATTTTAGATCCCAGATCTGTCGATGTCAACTCGATGCAAAACGATTGGATCTCACGTGAACTTCTTCAACCGTTAAGCCTCAGGTAAAACGATTGTAGTTCGTTAAGATTTAATTAATTTGTCTATGAACAAACTTTCTGTTTGTTTCCAACTGCCACCATGAGACCAAGGTGCTCTGGCGTGTCATGGTGGTTCGACTTTTCAATTACCAGAAAACACGCCTGATTACTGGAAAGCACTTAATAAATAACGCCGTTAAGCAGCTAAAACTATGTGTCTTCATTTTAACAAGGTACATAAATGGTGTCAGAAACAGAACAACTAAACTACAAAGAAAATTCTTTTTGCATGGACAGCTAACATTATTTATTTGATTGATTGCTATGAGTGTCCCGCGACAACACGAGGCCTAGGGACGGACTTTTGTGCTGAATCTCAGATCAGGAAGAGCAGGCACCTGAACTAAGGCTATCCTCTATAACAGCTTCCACATGCTGGACTGCGTCTGACCAGGATTCAGAAGGTGCATCATGCCACGAGGTGGATCTTTTGGTGTCATCAGGGCTTTGTGTTCCCACGACTCGACGAAAACCGGTCGAGGAGTTCACTGCAAAGAACAGTAGGCTATGTGTACAATGTCTTAGTGAAGTAAATTATAGTACTTAGTCATCACATGTAAAAGCAGCAATTCAGACACTGAATTCAATTTAAATAATCAGAATTACAATTCTGATGAGCAATCAGAACCAGAAAATGGGCAAAAGGTCATGCAAAATACATTCTCATGGCTTCCTCTGGTGGTATGAGCCTGGCTCCTCCTGTCGTCGTGTGGATTTAAGAAAGTTATTTAGTCACATACACGTTAATTCCACATGAGCACAATTTTATATTTACCTTAATTATTTTTAGTCATGAACTACTTCAGGGAATTGTGTGATTTAACAAATTTGGGTGATTATAGAAACCACCTCCTGAGCTTCCAGAGGTAGGCTGAAAATCAATGTGGATACCCTCCCAGACCTCCAGGTGCGTCTGCAATTTGCGTGTTTCCTCCTTCAACAACCCTAAAGAATGAAATTACATTGAATGAATATTAAGCAATATCCTCTGAGACAGACATATTCTTTGAGCAATAATTCCTGGTTTTGAGATATAAATCATCTAAAAATGTACAAACAGTTCTCTGGCATATGGTTTTTAAATTTAAAAGTACTGACTTTTAGATAATCCATTATGTGAAAACAGACATTGAGTTAGTCTATTAAAAACTGCTCCATGTAACTGATTAAATATACAACTTAATTTTATCTAGTGTATATTAACCTTTTATTTTAAAACAACTATGTAAAATATCATGCCATCAGGTCAA
>BMAW01043750.1:0-17673 GCA_019974015.1 Nephila pilipes | reverse complement strand
TTTAATTACAAAGATTATCGTAAATTTACAAAGATTATTTATCTATTATAAAGATTACCTATTTATCGGTTTATGTAAACTATCACCCATTCCACCAACTGGTTTCCACCATCCCTATGGATTTTTCCTCTATAATGTGATTCGTTTCCTATATTGTTCTACGAATAATGACATCTTGTAATTAAAAGCGTCCCTTAAATTAAATACTGGTAAACAAGTTTCCATTCTAATCTTGCTCTTATCATCTATCAAGGAAATTCATCGCCCCTCTGGTGGCATTATGCACGTACAACTACGCCGGATTTCTAATCATCATTTATTACTTTGCCAACACCTACCTTCAAGGCAAGTTTTGTAACAATCCTACTCACTTGGAGCGCAAATATTATGGAATGAGTATATATATATATATATATATATATATTCTGCGCTTCGTCTGTGCTGGATGAAACAATCTCTTCATAATCTCGACTTTTATTCGCAGCAATTTCTTACAGGACGCAGGAAATTCCAGTTGTAGAAATCCCAATTACACAGCTCCAATTCAGCTAATTCTAGAAAAAGCTTCCAAATACAGAAGTCTTCAATACATCTCAGATAAGATAACAGCTACTATGCACTAGACTAACAATCAAAACTGATCGCCTTCAGCAACTGTTCCTCCTCTCTTCACTACTACTGCTTCTATCTGCGGTATTTATACCTGACTTGGTGCCATGGTGCAATCTAAGTTTCACCAATATTCTGGAAGTTTCTAGACTATTCCCGCTTAGTATTAGTCCCAGAGCTTCAATGATAGACTTTCCATACCTGTTTTCGCCAAATCTACTCAAGTGACTGCCAAGTTACCAAGAATCCTGCAAAAGGTCACCAAGTTGCCAAATCACTAGAAATGCCATTTTTAAATATCGAATACGCCCTGCGCCGACTTTTGCTCAAAATCTGAGTATTTCCTGATCTATCTTCGAGATATTTTAAGACAAATACAAGTAATATTTACTAATTTGTAACATTGCCCCACCTCATACACTTCCCGAGCAGTATATAACTCTGATAGGGAGGTCAAATACACCATTTACAAAAAAGACCGTGCTCTACCGTTTTAGCTTAGACTACGATATGAGATAGGGCCTGTCATAAATCTTAATTTTTTAGTTTGAAAAGGTGATTTCCTTTATACGAACCACACAACGTCGTTCAGTCTTCTTAGACTGTGTATGGACTGTTCTAGTTGGCTTTGCAACTTTTGGAGAAAGTCCTTTGTTTTGAATCGAGTTTTACAACAAAAAAACTTTATTTCATCTTCCTGAAAGTCATGTCCCCGTCGCTCTTGTGTCTTGCCTGCTTCATTCTCTTCAGTCGCCAGGTTGAATCTGTCTCGAGTTAAAGCACTATCTTCAAAATGTGCCAAAAACATCTCAGTTATTCCTCTGGTAAAAGAAGATGTATGCGGTGGAAGACTGAACTGAAGGCCACAGGGATAAGGAATTTCAAGACTGAAGAGCATTTGGGATGAGTGGTATCCAGTAGTCTCGTGGATAACACTGCGATATGTCAAGAGGGACTGCGGTAGGTTCCAGTCCCCTAATCTTGCTGATTTCTGAAACCATAAGTGAGGGGTCAGTCAAGATGGTTCACTTTAAAACTCTCTACCATATTCGATTGAGGGTGTTGAGCTGCTTCTTCGCGTCTTCTATTCATTCTTAAGAATTTGACAAATACCTTTAAACACCTCAAAGATAAAATTCGTTCCCTTGATCTGAATGAATTTGTAAGGATGTGCTGAATCTGAAATCCATTGTTGCGCTTAGAACTCCTCTGCTACTGTAGTAGCCTAGTTGGGGATTGAAAAGTACAGGCACTTATTATTAAGTAATCTGGCTTGACAACTAGGTTTTATTTTTTTGCATTTTATACGTGGGATAGTGGACCCAAAACGTCCAGTGCTATATGCTCAAAATGTGCTTCTCCTCTACTGCTCAACCTCCCTTGAGGCTAAGGTGTTTCTTTGTTCCTTACTGTACAATCATCACAAGATTGACACCACTTCTTTTACATTTTTGTCCTCTTGACTTGTTCTGACGCTAAGTTTCGAACTTACTGTACAGTCTTCATCATTGAAGTGGCCAGTGGAGCTTACTTGAGCAGTTTTTTTTGGCACATCCAGATTCTTTTATTTTGAAGTACAAGCTGCCATTTGAAGTTACGTTCACCACCGACCCACTGCCTGTATAATATGACATTTCTAATATGGAGTTAGTCCTATAGAGCCCACTACTGTTTAGTAGTAGGACTGGTATGTCCTGCCAACTTGGTTCATACTGGAAGATCTTTAACTCCAAAAAATTGATTTATATCTGGATCTTCTTTATGGGCTCTTCCTAAGCTCTTTCATCACTCCATGGTTTCATGCACATTAATTTGTGAAACATTAATTTGGCGTACCGAAGGATTTATTTGATATTTCTTTTCAACTCCAGAACAATAATGGTAGCTTTCATTACAAGATGGGTAATGCCCGCATTTCCACGAAAGAGCTCCACGTATACGACATTGTATCCACCTGGCTATCTGACCTTCTGATTTTAAATTAAAATCCAGGTTACATGTGATCCGAGCAAGAACTTCCTTAAATAATATGACTTTGACAATTACCAACAATTTCTTCCTTGTTGTACAAAAAATTTCTCCGATTTTGATAGACATTTACTCAACACTCAAATTTTATTCTCTATCATCAATTTCCCTGCTACAGAACAGCTTTTAACATTTCCGTTGTTGGTGTGTCTTGTGTCCATAACGAATACTTTGTTGTGTGGATATGCAAGAAGGCGCGAAGATGGCACGGCTCCTTAGCTGCCTAAAGGCTTCTCTTCTATTCGTCTGTCCACAGGAATTCTGTTTAGCTTCTGTCAACTTGTGAAGAGGTCTGCACTTAAAAACTCTGACCAATTTCCTGTAATACGCATAATCCAAGAAAATTCAGCAATTGGTGGTCATCTTCAGGACGATCTCAACTCACTGGGGAGATTCTTTTCAGGTTGAGTTCTTACACCGATTGATAAAGTGTCTCCAGATTATCTACCAAGACGAAATAAATTACATTTGGAAGGAATTAGTTTGTATGCTTCCAGGCTCAGGTGCAGTTGTTATTCTTAAATCCAACTTCTATTGTTTCTTCGAGGAAACTAAACCAAGCATTTATATTGGTAATTTATATCAGCGTATGTACGCTATTTGATAGTACATGGCATCTCCAAATGTGCGATATTAAGAAAATGCTATGAACATTAATCCTGTCACCTGTCACAGTCTGAGAGGGTAAAAGCAGGGCGACATCCAAAATGAGTTTTTCTCCAAGTTTGTGAGCCAAACTGTTCTAATGATGGTTACGTTGGCTCCAGATTATCTTTCTCTAAGTGAGTGACTTATCTACTATGCCCACAACGAAAAGTCCAGAAGCTGCCGCTACTTATAGAAGAAATACGAAACACTTTGAAAATGGGCTTCGGACTCTCTCTCGGACACCTTTCACCCCGCTAGATGCACATATTAGTTTCCTTTGATGTGGTGGAAAATTATTTCATCAACTTCTAGATATCGGCACTTTACGGACGTGCCCTGCACTACAAGTCCAACGCTCCTCTGTTACAGATTTTTTTCGTCACAAACCCAATTTGTTTTATGAAATCAGAGTCCGAATCAATAGCAGTTACTGGCTCTGATTGAGAACTGGTTCTACATGCGGTCTGCTAGGCAGCCTCTATCTTATGTACGTGAAACTAAAGCAGGATCTATTTATCCTTTGGAGACCAAGTGAGTCTTAAGTGCCTTTTAGAAATCTCCGGAACCCACACACTGTCGATGAAGTGCTCAGCCAAATCTGACGGCACTGAACCAGTCCGAAAATGCTAGGATGGGAAAGTTCATCATCGGCAGCCACTCTGCATAATTTCAATTCGTTTTTGATATGAGAGTCACGTATCTCTTTACTGCACTTCTCTCCAAATCGCAGCTCTAGGCGCACCTGATAAGGTTTAAAATCATGCCATTGCACTTCCGGAAGTATCTCTCTCATGATGTTGCCGCTTCTCCTCTTAAAGAAGCTGCCAAGTGAAAACTATGTCTGAGGATTCCATCCATTAGTTTCAGATACCAACGTGTAAACTGTATTTTCCATCGATGTTTTCCTGGAATGTGAAGAGTTTAATCTTGCCTAGGAAAAAAAATAAATGCCCCGTTGTCTTTGTGTCCGCTTCTGACATTTGTTCTTTAGGCCTTCGACCCTTATTCATTCTCTACTGCTTCTTTTCAATATTTCACTGAACCTTCTTTTCTGCATTCTCTTCTATTTCAAAACTTTAGTTTCAATTCTGAAATTACCTTATTTTCCATATTTTATTCATCTTCTTCTGAATAATATTGAAAAAATTTTCTTTAATCCATACAATGTCTTTTTTTAAGCTCTTCCTGTCTTATCTTTTCATCCCTTTCTGTCCAGCTTTCATCTCCTTGTATCATCTGTTCAGTCAACCTTTTCGAGAAGACTTTTATCATATCTATATTCATCTTTCTTAGATACACTACTGTATCAACTCTTCACCTCACCCTGATACCAGTATCGCGCTTCGTCTGTGTTGATTAATGTCGAATGAAACAATCTCTTCTCAAGTCTTTTATTCAAAGTCTTCAAACAAAGTCTCAAGACTTTTATTCGTAGTAATTTCACAGGACGCAGGAACTTGTATAGTCTTGAAAGATTCAGGCTATCTAGTTTAATTTTGGTCCCAGAGCTTTGATGATGGAATTCAGATATATCTATTTTTCACCAAATCTCTGCCAAGTGGCCCTACAAGAATCCCGCCAAAAGGTTGTGCTGCTAAGTTGCCGGTAAAATACTAGAAATACCGTTTATTAACGTTGAATACGCCCAAATTGGTGCGATTTTGGCTCAAAGTCTGAGTATTTCGAGCATATATATATAAATATATATTACGATGGCCTGGTTGAGTGGCTTAATCGAATGAGGTTAAATCACTGCTTTTTATTTGATCTGGAAGAATGATAATAGGGATGCACCAATGGAATCATATCTTTTGATCTATAGGAACGCAGTCCATGAAGTGACCTGCGTGATTCCAGTAAAGATGCTTTCGTCGAAAAAAGTGTTGTCCCTTCATTGCTTTGGGATATCTCGCAGATGATAAATACCTTTCCTCGTCGAATGTATACATGATTACTTTAGCAAGTTTGGAAAAACGTTCATGAGTTTTCCATAGAGAGAATAATGAAGAACGGAGAATGAAGACTAACATGTTTCCAGTGCCTCAAACTCGTTTTAAAGAGGGTGATCAAGACAGGATGTATAACTCGAAGCACAGAGAGACCTGAGTCCAAAGCTACGACAGACCCGGAAAGGGCCTATGCTATGATCAAGCAAACTCAACGATGATCTTACAGAATTCAGGAACCCAATGCCTAAATGCCAAGCCAAAAATCGTTTACACACTGGCTAGCTCCATACCAGGTAGTTATTAATCATATCTGTAGTGATGAGACATCCAGAACGTCTGCCCTTAAAAATGGGCAAAAATGTTACAACACGAGATGACGCTCAATTCTCCTAAGTGGAGGAAAAATAAATATTTAGAAAATGTCATTAGTCAAATGAAAGTTTAAACGGTGAGTGCTTATCTTGGAAACTTATTCCTGGGTAACCTTCTAGAGAAATCCAATTTTGATTAGGACAAGGAAAGCAGTCCTACTACGGTTCTCTTCATGAAGGAAAGAAACATTTTACAAACAGGTCAGCCAAGTGAAAGATTTATTAAGAAATCCTTTAACAAGGATTTGTCACCATTTTGACAACTTGTCGTGCAAATCATGAATCAGCCACAATAGGAAAGTAACGAAAGGGAACCGGAGAAGTATATTGATTAAAAAATTACCTATTTTGTTTGTTCTGGCGAGGTGTGACATCGCATTTAAAATTTTAAAGTCAGTTCCACTTGATTCGTTTAGGCTCCAGCATCTTCGTGAATCCTCCCATTCACTTAAAGTTCGACAAATATCTCCCAAGTCACCAAAAGCTACCAAACTTTGTCACTGAGGCTAATAATTACATAAACTTGTCATTGACATCTTACAAATGTTTTCCTTCTTATGAGAACTGGTTAAAATGTTATCTATCATGTCAGGCATTATACAGTAAAATAATATATGTAGTATGGGAAAATATTTAAGTGTATAATACTACTTATTCAAAATTCAAATAGTTAGAGTCAATATTTGTATAGTAAATTTAGTTAATATTAATCTGAATTCTAAATTTGAAAGAATTTTTTTTTCATAAAATGAAATGTACTTCTTGAAAATTTGTTTTAGTCTTTTTCCAACTAGTATAAAGCAAGATCTGTTAGTTGGAAAGATTATAACCAAATGTCAAACATCTGTGAATTAAAAAAAAGCCAGCACCTCACAGATGTGACGGTATGTTTTGATTTTCGCTAGAATACTATCATTCTTTCAGTTTGTTTCTTCTCCAGGCTTTGGCTTCTTTCTTGTCTATAGTTACTTATAGGTAAATGATACTTGGGATTCCTAATTATATGCATGATTGTTATTATATGTGTGAATTTATTGGTTACATATGCTCAAAATTTCTTGTGCTCATGTAAGTACCATGTATACTTTTTTTTTTTTAGCGAAACGAAAATTAATATTTATTTCTTTTTTTAATATGCTACACAAATAATGATAAAAACAACAAATTAAGAAAAATTTTATCTCAAAAGTTACAACTAAATATGCAAAAAATGCCTGATTGCAGCATTTTTCCATTGAATAGAAAAACTAATGCATAAAATTCCCTGAATATACATATATATATACACATTAAAACCATTGAAAGATAGAAGTCTATTATGCATTTAAAGTTTATTATGCTCAGAAAGGAATACTTATTTATTTCAATAATTTAAACTAAATTAATAATATTTATTAACATTCTGGCTTTTTAATAATTAGGCGTATATTACTTTGGTTATTAATATTTCATATTAAATGTATATTTTATGTAGTTTAAATGATTTGAATTATTATATAAGATATATATATTATATACATATATATATATATTATATAATATATTTACATATATTATTACATAATATATTATATAGGATATGTATATATATACAGCTATCATATCAACATCCATTGTGACTTCAACAAAGTCAACATTTGTATAAAAAGAGTGTGGCCTAATCATTGCCAACACAAATTTAAAAATATGAATGTTAATGAAATATTATAATTTAGCTTTAAATATTGAAATAAAACAAGTCAATCCATGATAAAAAACTTACACAGGATGCACTAATGGTTTCTATGTTGTACAGAGTTTTGCATCTAAACAAAAAAAGAACTTAAAAAAATTTTCCATATTTTATGTCAAAACTTAAGAGGTTTCTTTATCCGCATTAAAATACATGTTAGAATTTGAGATCCAAATTACATCATCTGTATGAAGTGGATCATAGATTGTGTCATTAAATTTCATTGAGTGATTTCAAACATCTTTATGTCGAAAGTAGAGCTTATAAAACCAACTCAGATTTCTTTTATTTATTGACAGATCATTATTTAAGTGTGTATATTTTTTTAAAAATTATGCTGTGCTCTACTAGGTGATAACAACGAAAAACATATCTCTGAGTTTGTTATGATTTCTACTTTCTGTTGAAAGTAACTGTGCAAAGAAATTGAATTATTTGACTTCATAGTTAGAAAAGATTTATTGAATCTGATGCATTTTTATTTTAATAATGACAAAGTCAATACTAAATGTTGCATGAAATTGTTGAAGGAGTCAAATTTTCCTGAATGAATTACGCAGTAATTTTCGTGACTCGCATAAAGAGTTTCTAAAAATTCTTACATACTTATCATATTAGTAAATATCTACATTACAGGCTTAAATTAAATTATTTATGTTGTGCGATGTATATTTGCAAAGAGAATAAGTGAATGAAATTATGATACAAAGGATTAAGCATCAGATTTTATATTAATTTTGATATTGAATACAGTACTCCAACATATACATACATTCATCTCTAAATTAAAATTACTACACAATATAAATGTCTCGTCACAAACGCAAAATTTTTTTAATGTGAAACATGTTGAGATTTTAATACAAAATGTTTGGTATGCAGAGAATTTGAAAGAAATAAAATCTCGTACATCTTGCATAAATTAGAAGTTTGTGTTGTTGTGTTGCTATCCTCCCAGGGTCTGACGAAGTCAGATAAGATCAATTAAATCGTTGACTCTCAAAAGTCCAGCAAGGGGATCCGTATAGATATATTGTTTGTGAGATCCATGTAACGCATTATATGTCAGGGGAAGCCTGGTGATCTTGACACCTTGGACAGATGGAGATCTTCTTGTTCGCTTGAATGAAAGGGATTCTTGTGACCACTATTAGCAAAGATCGAGAAAGTGCAGTCTTGAGACTGGCTCACTTGGGGGATAGCCAGTCCGGTCTATTACCCATGCCATTGATGAGTGGGAGCCTCCACTCCAGCCAAAGTTTGAGATTTTTAACGAGTATAATTCTAGATAGGTACACGGAAAAAGAAATACTAAAAATGAATATTTCCTAGATGTACTCATTTGAATGAGTATGTCGAGTAGATTTGAGCGTACCTTATCGAAGTCGAACATTCAAGTATTCAAAACCAAAAAAAATGGGAAATCAGCATTCTCAAAATTATTACAGATATAAGGACTATAAAAGTTCCTTTATATACTGACTACGTATTTTACAAAGAGGGTTTCAAAACAAATATGGTTTTTTTTAATATTTTGAACTAGTATTTCTGTATTTATACGCTACACGCAGTAATGAAATATTAAAATGAGTAAGTACTACACTTTTCTAGTCTCAGTTTTTGTTTTACATTTTCTTTCCAGTGACTCACTCACACTACAAGATTCTTTATTTAAGATATAAAAATGTTAAGTTGAAATGTATTGATCATGATTTTCTTGATTTATGATTTGAAAATGATTTTCGAGTTAGTTATTTGTGCTTTAGGTGTTTTTTTGTCATCTATATTGCATCGTAATCATTGAAGCTATGGACTTTACTTTAATTTACTAAAATTATTTTCATGCATGTAATATTTGTAAAGGAAGCTTATATTTTATAGAATAATACATTCAAAATCAAAAGATGTTAAAATTTTGATTTTGCTACATTTTTATCCAGACTATAAAGACGATGATGTTCGAAACACTCCAGGTAAAATCGAACTTTGATGACCCTTCAGATTTTTAGATGGCGCCAAGCGGTGTTTCAAACTCGAGTTCCAAAGAGAAAAAGATTGCGTCGATGCCTGGAAGGCAAATGAAGTACCAGAATGACACCAAGCGGGAATGTTGAGGAGAAGATAGTCGAATCCTTTAGATTTTATAGGGTTATAAACAAACCTGCATGGTAACCACATTAGCGATTTATCGCCAAAGAAAGTCAAACTAGCCTCCAACTCGATTCAACTGAATTTTGAATCGGAAGTTTGTAACAAAAAACTTCTAAAGTGTAAAATAATATATAAGATGAAGAAAATACTAAAATAAAGGAGCGCTTATTTATTTCTGAAAATTTTAATTGATAATATTTCTTTTAAAATTCATTTTCGATACAACAACACAGTATCAGAAAATAAAAAACATACTCAATGATTGTTTGATTCTACATTTGATGCAGAATAGATTTCAAATAAATACATGACACTCATTCTTTCTACACTATATTGTCAGTATATTCAAAATGAGTATGAAGTTTCCATTGGTAAGTACAAAAAAGAGTATGTGCAGATCAAATATAGTTAGTGGGAAAATATTTTAGTATGTGACGTGCCGGAAAAGTGAGACGAAGTTGCCATTCGATAGTGTGCTTATTAAAATTGTAGAAAAATTCATAATACGTGGGATCGAGCCATTTTGAGCATGCTATGAATGTATGAGCACTGATTTTGTCAACGTTTTCGCAGTGGGCAGCTGTAGAGGGAGTTGGAAGATTACAGCCCTTCTTTTGAGTATGTCCGCTAATTTCATTGCCCATGAGATGGGACCCACAGAATAAAAGGGTGAGAATATTTTTCAGTTTGTAAGATGGAGACACTGGTTTGTAGCCAACAATATACCATTTAAAAGGTGTTGAAGTGAACTACGACTATCGAGAGAAATGAAAAGATCACGTAATTCTTCTTATAGAATACCAAGTCCCGAGCAATGGCTTAGTTCAATTCTGAAACTGAGCAGAACTGAAGCGACTTTTTCAGGGACAATTTTTCTGAGGCGCTTCTGATATAGAGTACTCATACGTGCCAGGTTGGCTCTAATATCATCATGAGCAACTGATGTAATTACTAGATGCTAATCATCTCCAGCCAAATGTCCGAGATGGCTAGAGACAAAATTTTTTTTAATGATGTAAACGCTAAGTTAAGGAATACTACCCTGAGAGTCCTCCCAGGATTCAAGCCACGTTGTGAGAAGATGCTCAACTTCTAGTCAAGAAAGTCTTTGATCCAACTGGTTGAAGGGCTGCTTTTCTTAGTCTTTACTGCTTTACCCAGTTATCTTGGTACTTGATGTTTTGTTTTGGTAGTTGAAAAGTTTGTTAAACATTTGACAACTAATCTGCTCATCAAATAGAAGAGGTTGTCTTATCTGCTCAAAAGAACAATGTTTTAAGGCAACTTGTTTCGTAATAGTGAGATGGACCACCACCAGTTGACTTGCTCATATTTCTTCAGAAAGAGTTAGAGCACAACAGATTGGAAACTGTATCTCAAGATCAAGAATGAGGATCACAAGTAAGTCTAGCCGCATATGCTCCCATTACTTATGATGTATTCAAGATGTTGAGGCATCTCCTCTTTCAAAACTAGATAATCAATGTGTTTTTATTTGTGAATTCAGGGCTCAAGATAAACTCCAAATATTTGGATGCTTTTCAATCTTAAGATCCTGATTATTTAGTCTCTGTTTGGGTTGGTAATTATAAAGATGTTTTTGTAGTAAAAAAGGAGGAATTGAATAGGGCTAAATGAATTTAAGTCTGCTGCAAATTCGACAAGCTATCAGAGAGTCATTAGTTTTGATTCAAATCAGGTATAGCTGTCCAGAGCTCCAGAACAATCATCTGCATTCGACTTTATCCAGAAGAAGCACTTTCTCTATACCAGCCAAATACATAGAGAAAAGTATAGGCCAAAACAGAAATATGAGGGAACGCTCTATTGAGCTCAAATGCGAAAGAGTTTTGTTAAATTTTCATTTGATGATCTTCTGCAAGAAGTCGGAGATCCATGAAAGGTTTTTCCTGGGATGTTGAAGGAATCGTAATTTAGAATCAATTTATGTTTCCAAACTCTATCAAAGCCTTCAGAGGTCCTAAAAGAGAGCATGGTATAATGAGCTGGTTTAAAGTTATGGCCTTAATTTTGGGCAAAAAAACAGGATTTATCTGTTGTATTGTGACTCTTTCTACATTGCTTGACACATAAGATTTTTTTATCAAAAATAATGAATCCTAAACAAAATCATTTTTATCAATTTACAAGAGGTCTGTAATGGAGCTGGTCTGAAGTCATCAGAGTAAGTTCTCTTACTTGGGTTTTTATTGGAATAACTGTGCCCTTTTTCAACTCGGGAGGTTGTCGACCTTTTCCAAGACAGATTGATGAGTATAGCCTTTTCCCCTCTGGTGTCAAGATTTTCAAGCAATTGGCAGTGGAGACTAACAGGTCCAGAGTATTTTTCAGATCTAAGAGTGTGATCTTCACTCTTTTAACCTAGAATATTTTAAAACCATCAAGTTGATCGTCAAAGAGACGTTAGGAAATCACTAATTCTAATATTATTTGCTACTAAATAAACAATTATAAATGGTCAAGGCCGTTATTATTTTAACTCAATCTTCCAGTAATAAGTAACTGGACTCTTACCACTAAGAATATCTTGACTTCAAGAGTAGTACATTAACCACGATAACTGTAAATACTGGAATGTTGGCCAAACCGTTCTCCTTACAGGAATTTCTTCTTGCCTTGGCCCTCTTGTGACGTTGGGCTATTCGCGGTTTCTCTTCACTAACCTTGTTGACTTTTAATTAAGATTGATTGCTTTTGCTTAACAACCTTTGCCCAAACAAAAATAAAACGTGATTAAATAAAGCAGGTAGAAATGAAGTAAAGCAGGAGAGTTAGGAAATATATAAACTCAAACTGAGAGTCGCGATAGAGAGGTTGAAGTAGAAGTTGAGTGGTTCGAGAGGTTGAAGTAGATATTGAGTGGTTCGAGTAGTTGAGGTTGAGTGGTTCCAGTGTTCAGCAATTGTTCCAGAGTCGGAGTTGAAGTCGGAGCCGAAAATTGTTACAAGTTATCGGCTGGTTAATGTATGCTTGAAGTCAAGATATTCTTAGTGGTAAGAGTCAGTTAGATTATTACTGGAAGATTGAGTTAAAATAATAACGGCCTTGACCATTTATAATTGTTGCTATATTAGTAACCAAATAATAAATATTGTGATTAGTGTTCTAACGTCTCTTTGATCAACTTATTGGTTTTTAGTGTTAAAACATTGAGTTTAGCTATGGCACAAGAGGCAAACAGGAATGAGGAGCCATCACACTCTTAGATCTGAAAAAATACTCTGGACCTGTTGATCTCCACTGCCAATTGCTTGAAAATCTTGACACCAGAGGGGAAAAAAGGCTATTGCACATCATCAATCTGTCTTGGAAAATAGGTCGACAACCTCCCGAGTTGAAAAGGGCCACAGTTATTCCAATAAAAAACCCAAGTAAGAAGACTTGCTCCCCTGATGACTTCAGACCTATAGCTCTTACTTGTACCTCTTGTAAATTGATAAAAAAAAATGATTTTGTTTAGGATTCATTATTTTTTGGATAAAAATAATCTTATGTCATGCAAGCAATACGGCTTTAGAAAGAGTCACAATACAACAGACCAAATCCTGTTTTTTTGCCCAAAAATTAGGGACGCCCATAACTTTAAACCAGCTCATTATACTTATGCTGCTCTTAGGACCTCCTTGAAGGCTTTTATAGAGTTTGAAACATAATATTCTAAATTAAGATTCCTTCAACATCCCAGGAAAAACATTTAATGGATCTCGACTTCTGACAGAGAAGTCTACTCAAGTAAATTGTAACAAATCTTTCGGACATTGTCAGGCTCAATGCGTTCCTCATATTCTGTTTTTGGCCTACTTCTCTATGTATTTCATAGAGAAATCTTCTTCTGGGATCAAGAATGCATGTTTGCAGATGAACTGTCTCTGGAGTAATTTGGCACACTTCTGGATTGAATCAAAACCTAACGATCTCTGATAGCTGTCAGAATTTTACATGAACTTAAATTCACTTCTAGCCCTTCAGTCAAATTCCTCCCTTCTTCACTCACAAACAAACATCTTTAATTACCAACCCAAAGCTGAGAGATCTAAATAATCAGAAGACTAAGATTGAAAAGCACCAAAATATTGGACTTTATCAGACCCTGAATTCACAAGTAAAACATTGATCTAGTTTTGAAAGTAGGTGATGCCTCAACATCTTGAAATACTCAGCTGAACGGTAAAATTAGCCAAGCATATGGGCTCACACTAAACTACTTATTTGTCGCTCACTTCTGATTTGAATGCATGATTTGACCATGCATTTGCTCTATCCTTCTATTCTGAAGAAATAGAGCAAGTCAACTCGAGTGGTGGCTCCGTATCATCATAGTTGAACAGTTGCTTCAAACATTGTTCTTTTGAGGGATGAGACAACTCTTCTATTTGCATGAGCAGATTGATTGTAAATGCATCAAACTTTCTAACTTCTGAGGCGCACAAAACCAAAAACATCAAGTACCTGAATAACTGGGTAAACGATGAAAGACTCAGAGAAAACTCAACCAAAGTTGAGATCCGAAACTTTCTTCACTAGAAGTTAGGGCCATCTTCTCACAACGTGGCTTGAACTCTTCAGGAGGACTATCCAGGGCTACTTACCACTTAATCCAGCATTACCCATCATTAAAGAAAATTTTGTCTCAGCCATCAGACGTTGGTGGTACCTGGAGATTAACAGCATCTGATGCATCAAAATTTGAGCCATTATGTATAGTAGAATACCTCATTGGCCAGTAGGGGTCTCAGATATCAGCTGCCCAGAAATACTTGTCCCTAGACAATCGCATCCAGATTTCAATGCTCAGTTTTCAAAGTGAACCCACAGCATCTGCTGGGACTAGCATTCTATCTAAGAAGAATTAGTGATCTTTTCATTTCCGATAGTCGTAGTTCACTTCAACACCTTTTAAATGGTATATTGTTGGCTACAAACCAGGTCTCCACTCTATCAACAAACTGAAAATATATCTCTACACCTTTATACTGTCATGTATCTGATCCATCTCACTCTTTTATGGCAATGAAATGTGCGGATATATCGCAAAGAAGGGCCGAATCTTCCAACTCCCTTACAGCCTTTCCCTCGAAAACGATATGCAAAACAGAGAAAGTGCTCATCAGTTCTGTACTTCTCACATGCCAGCCATCCCGTCAATTTAATCTAACTATCATCTACATGCTATCAAATGGTAATAGCTCATCTTTCGTAATACTAAAATTGTCCACATATTATTGAACTGCAAATATTTGAGTGTCAGTACTTATGGAACCCTCTAATTTGTAGCCTAGAACATATAGTGACGAATGACTCATGTTTATGTAATCTAGTCAACAGGAATCCCAGTGAGTATGTTTTGAATTTATTTTCTGATCTTGTAGAATATGAAAATGAATTTTAAAACAGAAAATATATCACATTAAAATTTTCAGGGAAATAAATAAAGCGCTATCTTGCAAGTATCATTTTCTTCATCTCAGTATTATTTTACACTTTATGAAGTTTTGTTATCAAAACTCCGATTCAAATTGTTGAATCGAAGTTGGAGGGGCCTTAGTGAACTAACTTTCTTAAGAGTAATCGCTAATGTGGTTACCAATGCAGATTTGTTGTATGGTAACCCCTATAAAATCTGTAAAGGAGTTCGTGCCACTTCTCTCGCTTCTACATTGAACACCCGCCTTGGTGTCATTCTGGTACTCATTTGGCCTCCAGGCATGCGACGCAATCTTTTTCTACCTTCAGCTCGTTGAAACACCTGGCTTTGGCTCCATCTAAAAATCGCAAGAGGGATCCATCAAGTTGATTTACCTGGAAGGTTTGAACATCATCCTTGCGTATAGTGATAAAAATGTAGCAAAATGTGGCTCAAATTTTAACAACACTGCTTTTGAATTACTGTAATGTGTTATTCTATAAAATATAAGCTTGGACATTTCAAATATGCATGAAAATAATTTTATGCAAATTAAAGTAAGAAGTCCTATTAATGATTACGGCTAAGTAGAATACGAGACAAAAACACTAACAGAAAACGAAATAACTAATTAAACTGTTTTCAAATCATAAATCAAGATCTGATCAACTATTTCACTTAACATTTTAGTTATCTTATAAAAAATCTTTGTGGGAGTGAGTCTACTTGGAAAGAAAGTCAAATGCACAGACCGAAATGAGATAGCGGCATCTCATTATTCATTCTTAATATTTCTGTTCGTGCGGTAATATGTACAATATTCGTCGAATATATTCAAGACAAACCATATTTGTTTTGAACCCTCTTTGTAAATATTAGTAGTCATATAAAAGGAACTTTTATAGTCCTTATATCTGTAATAATTTTTTGAGAATGCTGATTTCCCATTTTTTTTTGGTTTTGAATACTTGTAATGTTCACATTCGATAAAGGTATACGCTCAAATCTGATACAAACATACTCATTTCAAAATGAGTACATCTAGGTATTCATTTTTGAGTATTTCTTTTTTTTCCGTGTACCTATCTAGAATTATACTCGTTAAAAAAATCTCAAACTTTGGTGGAGTGGAGGGCGCCTCCCACTCATCAATGGCATGTGGGTAATAGACCGGACTGGCCCTACCCCCCAAGTGTGACAGATGCTCCAAGACTGCACTTTCTCGTCTTGCTAGTGGTCACAACAAGTGCCTTTCATTCGCAGCGAACAAGAAGATCTCCATCTGTCCAAGGTGTCAAGATCACCAGGCTTCCCCCTGACATATAATGCGTTACATGGATCTCACAAACAATATATCTATACGGATCCCCTTTTTGTGCTGGACTTTTTGAGAGTCAACGATTTAATTGATCTTATCTGACTTCGTCAGACCCTGGAGGATTAGCAACTACAACAACACAAACTTCTAATTTATGCAAGATGTACAGATAGAGTTATTTCTTTCAAATTCTCTGCATACCCAAACATTTTGTATTAAAATCTCAACATGTTTCACATTAAAAGCAAATTTTGCGTTTGTGACGAGACATTTATATTGTGTAGTAATTTTAATTGTGAATGGTGTATGTATATGTTGGAGAGTACTGTATTCAATGTCAAAATTAATATAAAATCTGATGCTATAATCCTTTGTATCATAATTTCATTCACTTTATTCTCACTTTACAGAAATATACATCGCACAACATAAATAATTTAATTTTAAGCCTATGCGTAGATATTTACTAATATGATAAAGTATGTAAGAATATAATTTTTTAAGAAACTCTTTATGCGAGGTCACAAGAAAATTACTGCGTAATTCGCATTCAGGAAAATTTTGACTCCTTCAACAATTTCAGTAACATTTAGTATTGACTTTGTGTCATTATTAAAATAAAAATGAAAACATCAGATTCAAATAAATCTTTTCTAACTATGAAGTCCAAATAATTCAATTTCTTGCACAGTTACTTTCAACGAAAGTAGAAATCATAGCAAACTCAGAGATGAATATGTTTTTTCGTTGTTATCACCTCATTAGAGCACAGCATAATTTTTTTAAAAAAATCATAACACACTACCTTAAATAATGATCTGTCAATAAATAAGAAATCTGAGTTGGTGCCTTAACTTCAAAATTTACTTTCGACATAAAGATGTTTGAAATCATCCAATTGAAATTTTAATGACCACAATCTTTTAGTCCACTTCATACCGAATGATGTAATTTGGATCTCAAATTCTAACATGTATTTTAATGCGGATAAAGAAACCTCTTAAGTTTTTGACATAAAATATGGAAAATATTTTTTAAAGTTCTTTTTTTTTGTTTTAAGATAGCAAAAAAACTCTGTACAACATAGAAACCATTAAGTGCATCTGTTTAAAAGTTTTATTTACCTGTATGAATTGACTTATTTTATTTCAATAATTTAAACTAAATTAATAATATTTCAATAACATTCAATATTTTTAAGAATTGTTGACGATATTTTGAAACACACACTCTTTTAATACAAATGTGGCACTTTGTATGAAGTCTTTTAAAATGGATGTTGATGTGTGTATATATATGTATAATATGTAATAATATATATATATATATATATATGTATATATATATGTATATATATATATATCTATATGTATATATATGTAATATATATATATATAATAATATCTATCATCTCTTCTCTCTCTATGCTCTAATAATATATA
>BMAW01043749.1:0-13279 GCA_019974015.1 Nephila pilipes | reverse complement strand
AAATAAAAAAAGAGCTCCATAATATGTTAACAGAAGAATCTTAATTATTTTTTTTATCAAACATGTTTGGCTCTTTCACAAGTTTGATGTTGTGCAAAAATTTTAAAATAGAAAGATAATTAAAGAAATACAAAGTACTGGAAACTCACTGCAATATATTGTTACAAACTTACGATAACGCTTCCCTGCATTTTTCCTCTAATAAAAGAGGAGAGACATTTACAGAGATTTTCGTCCATTTGCCAAGGAAAGCTAAGCAATCATCCATTAACATTGGTGAAGGATTTGGTGATTGAAATAGTTCCAGAAAAAGTTAGAATCTGGTCTATTCTCGATGGGAAAAAGTTATGGACTTCTCTTAAAATTTCCCTTTGACGTCACACCTACCCGGAACAGCTACAAATAAAGGGAAGCGGGAAACGTGATGGAATCGGTTGAAACTTTGCCAAGTGAAGCCCTCAGAATTGGCTGAGCTAATTTGTCGAGAAGTGGCCTGAATCTGCCAGGAGACTGCCGGAAACAGTCGGAGTCTATACGAGGTATTACTTTGGAGGTTTATCGGTAGTTTCAGCTTGTAAGTTGGTGAGCTGAACGTTATTGAAAGCGCAGTGAATGTCATTACAAGGGCTGTTTTTGTTCCAGTTGTGTTGTTAATATGAACAAGCAATGTGTTTCCTAACTGTGATATTAATGTATCCAAGTTTCACTTATTGTGTTGATCTTGTCCCGAATATTTGTAAATAAAGTGACATTTGCCATTATCTTCCTTCTTGGACTGATTTCACCCTTACATTTGTACGAGACAGAGGAATTTTTGCAACATTATCAAAATCATTTGACACTCAAACATGCCAAAAAAGAAGCTAAATTAAAAAATAGTTTGAAGGTCTGAAGACTAAAATGGAACTTAACAATTGTTTTAAAATTATCTGACAAATTTAACTAAAATTACCTCACTAATTACCAAAACGTTGTCTGCGCAAACCAGTAACGTGGCTTCATCGCATTCAGCGCTCCATAGGAAAAATCTTAATCTTCATTAAATTAAAATCTTAACCAAAGATTTAAATTCTGATACGCAACGTAAACTTTTCAATAATGTTTCACTAGAATTTATTCTAAGAATTATTGTCTTCTATATTTTCAAGTAATTTTCATAAATGAACTAAAAATTTAATATATGTAATGCATTTTTTTATTCTTTTTAATCTGATACAACCTGAAGAGATGTTTAAAAATGATATGTATCTAGTAAAAATTGTATCGATAAAATCAAACTAAAAAAAATATTTTTTGTTTCACTTGACGCATGAAATGTTAATAGCTGTATT
The DNA here is from genome assembly GCA_019974015.1 of Nephila pilipes. Classification (NCBI taxonomy): domain Eukaryota; kingdom Metazoa; phylum Arthropoda; class Arachnida; order Araneae; family Nephilidae; genus Nephila; species Nephila pilipes. Next base: position 11,948 of record BMAW01043749.1, on the reverse strand, counting down.
ATGGTCATATATATTACACGGATAACATAGAACCAATTTCCCGTTTACGTAAAGTCTTGGAATTGTTAAAGGGGCTTGACTTTTAGATTCCAGCTCTGTATTATTTTTTAACTAGGCTGCCAGAACAAAACCACTAGTGTTTTCTTTTTCTCATATTTCTCTCTCAGAAATGTTCCATTAGTGCTCTTTACTTTTTCTCGCATTCCTTCACACGTTTCTTTTCTTCTTATTTGTCCTTTTACTTTAGTCTTGTTAGTTTCGCTTGAACAATGCCTTCTTAGTTTTGAATCTAATTGAAAGAAGACTATTGTAAGTTTCGTTCGATTCACCTTTAATTAGTTTATTTTTAAAAACAGCGATAGACAATGTATTCCAGGGATCACTTAGATATCGCTAGTAAGTTGATCGTGTTTTTCTTGTATCGATTTTTTTACGGAATAAATATGTTAATATAAAATGTATAGATAATAAATATATTCGATAAAATTTATCGATTATAAATATATTCGTTAAAATTTATCGATTATAAATATGTTCGAAAAAATTTAGCGATCATAATAATGTTCGATAAAATTTATCTTCAATAAATATATTCTATGTATTTTCTGTTATCGATTCTTATATCCAAACTGTTTCTTAAACATTTCTCGCAGTGGAAAAATATTATCAATTCAAGATCCTTGAGCTTTTCCTTTGAGAATATATCCTCTTTATTATATCACCAAAAGAAAAGAGTGAATATAAATCATTGTAAATCAAAACCCTTATAGTTTTCATATAAGTTAAAAATAATAAAAAAAATAATTTCAAAATATTTCATCGATAGCATTGTTAGAAATAATAGAAATATATAAATACATTTTTATATTTGAAACATCCTAAATTTAATTATTTTTAAAATATTATACTTTTATGTGTTCATTTAATATGGTATATCACTATTAAGTGTTAAAAAATAGCAGCTTAGTAACTTATTTTAAGTTTTTATAGAATGTATCTCAATTTCATTGACGAATGTTGTAAGACGTTTTATCATTATAGATAAAATATATTTATAATATGAATATGATTAATTTACATGAATGTAATTCTCGAATAAACATAAATTAGAAATTAAAATTTTATAAAGTGAAAATTATAAAATTAGATTTTAAATGAAGTAATATGTACTATTTATTTTACTCAGAACTTTAATTAGTAATACTAGCATTAATCTATAGTAACAAAATCTTTTTACCTATAAAAGTTGTACTCAGAGAATTAAACAATGAAAATTAATAATTGCAACATATATTTTTAGTCAATAAATTGTGTTAAACCTTACTTTAATGTCTATTTAAATTTCCAAATATTACAAATTTATCTGCACATCATAAGTACAGTAAAAGTCCAAAACTAAAGCTGTTAAGAAACTTGGGAAATAAATTAGTATCTATTTCACTATGGCAATCTCAAAAGTAAAAATATTTTATTTTTTTACAATGAGAGTTTTTTTACAAAGGAAGGAACAGTTTATATAGCGTAAATTTTTAATCCTTATTTCACCAATTTTTTTACTTTAATGTTCATACTATTTTAAATAGTTATTATATTGATTTTACATTAAAATGTAATAACTACACCATTGCTAGGATATTAAGGAAATAATGTTTTTGTTCCAAAATCTTTTTGTGTGTGCAATTTTATTCTTTCATTATTTAATACTGCGCAAGAAATTTAAAACCTTGTGAATATTCAAAATATAAATTTAATTAGCATAATCTGTTGAAATCTCGAATATGTTTTTATGATCGGATCTAGATTGCATGCTAATCCAAAGATGAACTTCAAAAAAAAAATTCTATAGATTGACGAATGTCAACAGAGCGGTTCAAATAATTATTGCTCAAATTTTGAAATTATGGCGTATATTATTTATCGAATCAAATTTGATTTAATATGAAAATTAAAGCTTTATTTAGGGTTACGAGAAAAGCTGGCCTGCAATAAGTGTCTAGTTATGCATTGTAAATGCAATTATTTTGATAAAATAAATATGTATGTTATCTACAATAAATTTTGAAATATTTTGCTTCTAATTAAATGTATCCACAAAATTCTTCGGAATACACTGATTGATAGATTTCTCGTATTATTATATTTCTTCTCGTACGTTATATTTATAATTAATACCATTGTATTTATACAAGATTGTAAGCACATCGCTTTAGGGCGACTGAAAAAAATATTTAAATTTATTTAAATCCTTTTACTACAGGCAACATGAACAAAAAATTGACAGTTAATCTACTGACTACTTGTTTGAACCCTTCCAACAGCCTTTTCTCCTCTGGTTTGTAAGTTCATTTAACGAAGTCAGTATATCTTGTAATTTTTAACAACGCTCTCATGACGAGATCGACATTTGAGCAGGCAGGCTGCACTCTAAATCCATTATCAACGTGAGTACATAGATCACAACACCTTTGAGGTGTGTCAGTTCCTGCTGGACTAAATGGGCTTAGAATGGTGGCATTCAAATCTGAATTAATTACTGTACCATCAATTTAGTCCAACAAGAGTTATAAATCTAAATCGAAATTTTGGTATTTAAAATGCTTACTTTCATTCAACGTAGAACTAGAATATTCAAAATTATTCGGTTCGTTTAAACTATCAATTCTAAATACCTATATTATATTTGAGTTGGTATCATACATGGAGATTTCTGTGAAGTATCTGTTGATCTTTCGAGGAAACAGGATGTTAAAATAAAAAAAAATAAAGTGACCTTTTGCTTTCGAGAATAACATTAAAAGAATTAAAGTTTAGTTTATAATCAAAGAAAGTCAAAAGTCAACATACTGTGCCTTTCGAAAGCATGAATTTTTCACATGAATGTTTTATGTGTTTTGACACGACGTTTTATTGTACAGTCATAAAGGTTTACAGCAGTTTTAGGCTTTGGGTCTAGGATGAGTGAAAACACCAGCAGTTTGCCGGTTTTATGTTTGATGCAATAAGGGAGGGGAGGGACAAAGTTGTTCTCCTTTCGAAATTTAGACAAGAATTCTTTACCTTAAATAGAATTTTACCTTCTTCCCAGTATTCGTGTGTGGAATATTGAAAACTCATTTCAAAAGTGACTCTTGTAACGGCAATATTTTTGGATGCTGTTCAAAATAGATATTGTTTAAAGATTTATCTCTATTTTATAGAAATAGTAATTGTATTTCGTTTACATAAGATATATTTGCACCGCTTAGATAAATCCAACTTAATAACTCATTATCTGCTTTAATTTTATATTAGAACAGAATACTATTGTCTACAGTAATTATGTATCGTTTGCTCCAATTTTAAAGTTTAATTTAATAACTAATTTTTTATAACATAGTCGTCTGTTTTATTCTTTTTGTTGTTAAAGTTGGCAATGATTTTGTACTTTAAAATATTTAATATTCTTTGAATAATTATTAGTGTTCTATGGAACTTTGTACTTAGATGTGATGTAATACTATTAAATGTTGTTCTAAAATGCAAATGTCTATTCAATTATTTTAGTTGTACTGTACTGGTTAAAGATAAATCGGTTAGATTTAAGGGTCCTGCTACATTGTTTCACTTCTCGTCGAATAGAATTTCTCCAACATTTGATTCACACAAATTTCAACGCAGAGATTTACACCTTTTGTCTTTTGTATTAAAAGTAACATTCCTTGAATTTTTATCAAAACTTCAAGCAAATATACTAAACATATGCTGTCAACAAAAATGTATTAGAAAACAACGAAATCGGAATTTTCAAGCTAAAATGAAATGAAACAAATCAAACAACAAATTTTCTTAAGATAGAATTTCTCATAAGATAGTATGTAATAAAAAAAAATTTAATGTTGGTACAAAATTTTCTAAATAAAAATAACAAAATTAGTAGTGCAAAAAAGTATCAGAACATAAAAGAGAGTATGCGAATTGCAGCGAACTGTAACATCATTGAACTTTCAAGGTCAGCGGCAAACAAGCTTTAGTTAAAAATTCTTTTTTTTTTTCATTTGTTTCCAATTCATTTCTATCAGATTACGAGCAAATTTTTTGCCATGGCACCTAAAGCAAAAGAGATTTCACTGACAAAAAGGGAACAAGTCGTGTATCTGCACCACAGTGACAAAACGTTTTGTGAAATTTCATGAGTTAAATATTTCACAGTGCAATTCTTAATATTGTCAAAAAGAAAAATGTGACTGCTGTTGCACCAGTCGGAAAGATCTGACCGATTGATCCGAAAAAATCAAGGAGGCCAAGAAAACTGACTGTGAGAGAAAGACGACAATTCGTAAACAATACTGTGAAAATTCCATCGAGAAGTGCTCATATGCTGGCATCTGAGCCTGAATTAGCATCGGAAAAGAGCGTAACATCTCAGAAAGTTAGAAATGTTTTTAGACGACGCAGGCATATAAGGAAAATGACCAAAGTAAAAACCATATATTTCAGAATCTAATAGGGAAAAAAACCGATTAGATTTTGTCAAAAAATACAAAGACAAACCATTAGATTTCTGGAAAAATGCAATTTTTTCCGACGAAAGCAAGTTTGAAATTATCAAACCAAAACATGTCCTTACGATGTGAAGAAAGGGGTGGGGGAGGAAAATCCTGCGTTAGAGTATCAGAATATGTTGAAAACTGTGATACAGGGAGGAGTTAAAGTTATGATCTGGGACTGTATGGGTTACAACAGAGTTGGAAATCTGCAAATTTTTTAGTAGAAAATGACAACTTTGACGTGTTACGCCATAATCTGAAAAACAATTCAAGAGAATTAGAGTTGCAGAAGACTTTTATCTTCCGTCAAGACCAAGATTGTAAGCATACTGCCAACAAAACCAAAAAGTGACTTCTCTATAATGCTTCCCACAGACTTGTAACTCTATCACAGTATCTAGACCTTACCCAATCAAGTACCTGCGGCATGTATTGGACGTACAAATAAGAAAATGGCTCAATAATCGTCAAATTTAGTCTGAAAGAAGAGCTTTAGGAAATGTATGGAACATCATAGCTCCAAATGTGACGAAAGATTTGTTTGAATCGATGCCGAGACGTTTGAATGCGGTTATTGCAACCAAAGGAATTCATACCAAGTATTGACTTTTAATTTAAAATTTTCGTGTCATTTTTACTTTTTTACAGTCATTTTTTAAGACTTGTTTTTATTTTATACTTTATTCTACATTCAAATCTGATGTCCTAACACTTTTTTGTAATGCAAATTTCATTATTTGTTTTCTGAAAACAATATTTTTTATTTTAAGTATTTGTTTGTTACAAAATACATTGGGTATGTAAAACTTTTGTATAACATAAATTTACAATGCCGATTTTGTTATTTTATTGCATTAAAAAGTGCAAATTTTACATTATTCTGATACTTCTTTTTATTAACTGTATAATAAATATTTTCATTTTAAAATTAGTCTTAATTATAAATTTGTAATAGAAATTTATTTAATTCTTAGATTAATTGGAGGGAATTATGTAATTCATTAGAAATTTCCGCAGTGTGTTAAAAATAAAAAAAAATACTTTACGAAGAGTTCCACAAGTTTAAGAAGAGAAAGTAGAAGTTTTATTTTGAAAAATGAAAGGAAAAATCTTTGAACCCTTCATTAAGAGTAAAACTTGCTTAATAAATATAAAAGAAAGTTTGAGTGCTTTTAAATTAAGTTCCGCAGAAGTGAATGTCGGAAAATATGGTGTAAAAACATTTCTAAATCTAAAATCTTTCCCGCCTCGTAAGTTTTATTCAAATATCTATATTCCTTCCTATTTTTCAACGAATTCCCTTAAATACATAATTAAGTTATATTTAAATTAAATTAAATTTTTCCTGTTTATACCTCTGAATATCTGTAAGAATTAGGACTTGACAAGTTTGTATATACCATTGAAAGGAAAACTGACACATAAAATGCGTAACAAAAATCATACGATGTTTCATCTCTAAAACTAGTATTTCCGTGGTAAAAGGATGAAATGTTTTTTTTTAATAATCTTTAATATAAAAGCAATTGCACTGAAATCTTAAAATAAACTTAATACCCTATAAATTTGTAAAATCTCGCTCTCATTTCTTTGTTTGAAACTAATAAACTGTATCCATAGAGTTTTTTAAATAACTGTGATTGATCTTTGTATTTTTTCCCAGAATATAATGGAAATTATACTATCTTTAACTGAACTCTTATGTGCACACACTCTTCTCTTGAATGTGGATCAAAATTTCGAGGAACCTGTGGTCTCGGGTCTTGAATTTAACATTGTTCAATTCAGTTTAAATTTTGCACACGTATAGCTCACGTAATTACTTTTTAGTCCTAAGTTTCCGGACTAAAAAGATTTAAATAAATATAAGTAAATTGTTTCTAAATCAAACCTTTATTTAAAAGCAGACTAAAAGGTGCAAACATAATTATTTGAAATGTCAAATAATATATAATTTACAAACGTTTTTGGCATTAATATTTCTTTTGCTCTCAAAAATGATAAGTATCTATGGTTCTTAATTTATTAATAATTACCAAGGTGTCTTGGTTAAGCGCCTCAAGCATTTATAAATTATCTTTAATTTTAAAAAAAATATTTTTATACCTTTTAGTCCATCTCTTTTTTTAAGACAAAAACGTGATTAAATTTTTTTTTACTTATATTTATAATCAGTTTTTAGTTAAAAAAATAAATGTCTAGCTTTTGATCATCATATAAATTTCTCAGTTTCATTCAGTGTGGTTTTTTCCCAATAATACAGTAATTTTTTCAATGATGGCGACTTTAAAATTATAATAAGTGTGCATTTTTTGTAAGACATATGAGGAAAGTTAAGTTATTTAATATGGAACATTGTTTATGATGGAATCCGGGAGGTACATTTAAAAAACACCGTCAATTCTAGATTTGCTACTAAGTTCAATGATTTTGCTCTTCCTCAACAGTTAAGAATGATCATTGAAATATGGATAAGATACGTATAGTAATTAAAAAATTTCTCTTTTGTATAGTTTTAATTTAAATACAAAATGAAGTGAAATTTTTAGTAAAAAATATTTTTAAGACTTTCTTTCATGCAGAACATATGCACATTTGTATAGAGATGTATTTATTTCCCTAATATATGAGATTCGATTTATTCAAACGCTCTGTTTAACTAAAACATTTTAAAAAGTTGGATTTAGAAATACAGTTTAGTTTTTATTAACGTCACACTAGAAACAATATGAGGGCTATTGGCGAAGGACCTCGTACTTTTGAGCCTCGGTCAAGTGAGGAGGACGACACCTGCGCTGGCAGCCCTTCTTTTAACTTCCACACCACGCCATTGGGAGAGCTTTGAGCCCCGACAGATTTAACGTGCATCGGCCCCGGCTACACGGCGGATCTTTGGTGGCCAAGGGCTCGAACACACGACTGAACGAAAACCGCTGACCACGAATCCGAAACCGTGACAAATAGGCTACCTTGGCCACTTAAAAATACAGATCGTGTTTTTAGAAATTTCCTTTTGTCGATATGCAAAACAGAGATAATCCGCAAACAATATTAACTAGGACTTCATTTCAAACTATTGCGGAATTTTTAAACCAAGCCGATAAATTAAATGAGATAGAATTTTTTTTAATTTATCATTATAATGCAATATACTTCCTAATTACAATTGTATTGCAATGAAAATACGTGTTTGTTCTATGAAGTACGTGTATATAGTGTGTTAATACTTCTTAAAAAATAAAACTATTAAATTAACTGGAATTGTAATCGATTATCCTCTACCATTTCAGATTTATTTATGTAATTAATATTTTACTTTATTGATATATTTCACATAAAGTTTCATTCTTTCTACATAAATATATATTATCTTAAGATTTTGTTAAAGGGATTATAAAATCCTCATCTAATATATTTAATATTCCTTTGAGTCGAATCGAGTACAGTAAGCGCTCTTCAATCATGCTCGGTCCAGATCATGGCCGTGCCCAATTAGCAATTTTTCTGGATTAGAGAGCGTCAGTGATAGAAGTAGAGATACAAAAGATGCTTCTAAATCCCCCTAGACAAAACTTTAAGCAATTAAACCATGTTTTAAATGTATTTACAAACATTCTAAACTTGTGTAGACGATATAAATATCCAACAAAGTATTATGCTTCATTCAAGCATGCACAAAATTCCATTCAAACAATGAACATCAATTTAAGTGAATATTCTTGTATTAATAAAAAAAAAAGAAAAAGAAAGAAAGAAAATGCAGTACAATGATGATTAGAAGAAATTATGGCAAGCTGCTCTAGTCATATGCGTACGCTAATTAGTTTTATTAAGACTTGACGAACACCTGGTAGGTTTCGAGAATATTTTATTCTACGAATAGGCTTCGAGAATATTTTATTCTACAGCTAGGCTTCGAGAATATTTTATTCTACAGTTAGGCTTCGAGAATATTACAACTGTATGTACTCAGTTTTAATATTGTTCAAACGGGATACGTAGCACGTTTGATCAAAAGAAACATCATATTGAAATGAAAACTGACAAACACTGGGCAAAAACACGAACAACGCTATGTCGCGCTCAGCCTGTCAAGGTCAACTAATTGCGAATACACGCAGTAAACAATTCTATTGATGCCGCATTATATAATGTGCGAACCATCAAATGCGGATTAAAGAGCACTAACTGTAGTTGCTAAAGTAGACAAGAAATAACTTTAATCATAATATGATATAGTTGTCCAACAAATGTACTTTTGTTGCACTTTGTATACAAACAGAAGTCTGCTTATACATAACACCATTAATTGTACAGGGTGCGGCCAAAAGTCTGTCCTGATTAGATGAAGGGATTGCTCTACCTGTTATGGATTTAGGGCAGTGGGCGTGGCCACTCGGATGCGTGAGCTCATGCCATTTTCAAGCATCGCTCTTTATCAGAAATCATACAGAACTAAGTAGCAAAATGAGAGCATTGCCAGACAAAAAAAAAATGTCAAAAGAAAAAAAAAGCTAGAATAATTTTACGAGGTAGTGAAATATGTATAATCAATTGCAAGTTGACAATGTGTGTCACGTGGTGTGTAATAAGTTATTTTTGGTTAGTTTTTATGATTTTTATAATTTGTGCACAAAAGAATTGGAATAGTTTTCCATTCGGATTTAAAAACAGTTAAGGCTATGTAGTGGAGTGGTCAGTATCCACTTTTGTTGTCGAAGAGTTTTTAAAAAATAGTGAACCAGTGGTAATGGTGCAACGATCCTTTCAAAGGCATTTTTTGCTTAGCCGTTGTGATTCCGAATGGAAAAACAATCGCTTTTCCAGTCATTTCCAACTCCGGACAATCGTCATCTCTTTTTAACAGAAAAAGTCATGGACGATCAAGGAAGGCTGCTGGGTCAGAAAATGTTGCAGCAACGAAAAGAAAGTCAAGGAGTCATTAGTGTATGAAAATGTGACGTTCACTTTAACGTTCTCCCTGACGTTCCACTTTAAAAATGTGTCATGCCTGATCAATGATTGATCGAAGTGCCTTCAGAATTTTAAATTAGTCATTAAACAGGTATCCCTATTAAGATAATGGTTGACAGTATTTAAACGAGAAGAATTATGAAACTCGTTCCAATTTGTGTCAGGAATATCTCAGGTCATTCTCCTGACAACTCTTCTAGCATGCAGTGATGAAGCTCATTATCGTTTAAGGGGGATGGTTGAGATACAGAATTTTAGATATTGGTGAGACAGCAACTCTCACATACTACGCCAGAGATCACTTCACAGTCCGTAAGTTACCATCTGGTGTGCCATTAGTGATTTCGGCATATCAGGTCTATATTTTTCGAAAAAGATAGTGTTACAGTATTTGCTACATGAATAATTATTGTGATATGCTAGAAGAATTTCTCCGCCCTCTAAAGCTGTCCTTTATGTAGGCACAGCTCGAGGCACCTTAGTGATCTTTTCTTTCCTATGGGGTTTGTTAATGGTAAACAGGGATGACGCCCCTACTCCCTACTCCGGGATGCCATAGATATCCTTCCATATTTTCGACCCGTTTTCTTATCAACCATTTTTTTTCTTTTTTCCATTTTTTAATAATCGTCTAGATGAGGGTATACTTTGTTTTAGGGCAGCATAGTCATATCTGGTCCTTGCGTCATTAAACTTCATCATTCCTCTCATTTACTGAAGACTTCATTCACAAGTCATTGAATTACTCTACGAGGCAGAAAAACAATACAGGAAAACCATGGGACTCCACAGGATATCATTCAAAGGACTATTGGAGAACTTAGAGATATTTCACGATCTCGTCGACATTAGCGACCACCACTTAAATGATGTTATTTTCAAAACTCTTGAATCACAATGAAATTTTATGACGCTACATTATGTGTACTTCAGAAGTAAAATATTTCTCTTGAATCGTCATTTTTTGGATTTTTTGGATTTTAAATGATGTTATTTTCAAAACTCTTGAATCACAATGAAATTTTATGACGCTACATTATGTGTACTTCAAAAGTAAAATATTTCTCTTGAATCGTCATTTTTTGGATTTTATTCGATTTTAAAACTGGGTTAGCCTTTCTACCACGTCTATACATATTATCTTTCCCCCACCAATGGTTAGGCATCAAAATGTTATTTGATTCGGATGTATATGGCTCACTTAAAAGATTACTCATCTGGTCGTGTTTCTTAACCTTACGCGTTATCTTGCATTAAAGCGAGTTACTACACTTTTTGATTTCAACGAAGCGAGGAAAGAATTGTTAAATGACTTAAAACTGTTTTGAAAAATAGTTTTCGTATCCTTAGCAATATTTGATATAAGTCCGTTATTGAATTAGGGGTCCCTGGAACTTGGGTCTTTTAACATTGGGGTAATCAATAATTGTGGTTTTGTGTCTCTGTTAACGCGCTACAGTTGTGGATAAATTAGTGTTTTTTATTTTGAAGAAGAGGCTTCCTAAGAAAACGAACAGTGAGATGAGTAGAGAGAAATTCGGCTAATAATTGTAGACTACGATGCTCTGCAGTCCACTGTTTGAAGACAGATTCACAATCCTATGGACAAAAGATTTCTGTACTATTTGAACGCCTAGTGTAAGTATTCGTAAGTTTCTCTTTTTAAATTATGCAGTTACGGTCTTGAATAATACTAGGGCTGGGAAACACTGCTCAAATTAAGCCAGTTGAAATAGTGCATCCTGGTTCGATTGAAAAGTACCTTCTTGAAATTTGGGCTTATTTAAGAAATTATGCCATGTCGACAGAATGAGCAGTTCACGAATAACTCTCTAGTTGTTCAGACCTTCGAGATGCTTACCATTTTAGGTAAGTACGGGAATCATGACCTTGATGTACCCTAGTGGTATTTTTGTTTTCTATGGGACTTACTGTCTTTGGTAAAAGCGGGTGATGCGTCTGCTTGATATCCTTTGCTTTCAACCCGTTGTAGCGAGACTGATGTACTTTAAATCTGACGAAGCTCATCTTTCCATTGGCTCAGTGTGGAAATTGAGAGAGGGGATGCCAACTATATATTGATCTCATCACTTGATAGGTGTTTAATATTACGAGGTTCACCACCAATATCAGTCGTTTGCTTTCAAGTGGGACGTTAATTATCAATCATTCTATTTTCTAATTCTTTCTCATCATCCAATTTTCCCTTTTTCTTCCATCTTTCTCTCGTCTAGATCACAGTTACATATTATGTGGCTCAACATAGCTAGATTTTGCTTTTGCCACAAGCCGTACCTTTCCTTTTGAAATTTTAGTAGTCTAAAATTTAATCATATTAATATGAATTCCTTCTGATATTTTAAATCTGTTTTATGTATATGTCAATCGATTTAAGCATTTTCCCATTCAATAGAATATATATATATATATATATATATATATATATAT
>BMAW01043746.1:0-22211 GCA_019974015.1 Nephila pilipes | reverse complement strand
GAAAAAAGTTAAACATTCAATTAAATTTAATTCAAATTAAATTTTTACTAAAAAACATTTAATTTTAAAATTTATCACAGTTAATTTTAGAGAAAATATTATGCGTATGTAATGAGTTAAAAGTATTCTAATAAATATATATATGTACAGAGTGTAAAGCCTTTATGTGACCCTATAGCTAATTCCCGAACCGTTCAGTTTAGATATGCACTTCCAATTTGAAAAAATGTTTTAAGAAAAGGTAAAGATTGTTTTTACGTGCTTTTCGAACCAAAAAACACATTTACAAAATAATTACAAAAATTAAATTTTTATGCGGTCCCCAGGTCCTATCACTTGTATTTAGGAAAAGATGAATAACACAAAAACAAAGTAAACACAAAAAGTTTCATTTTATTACAATAAAAACTGACTGAGTTATGTTTACATAAAGTTGAAGCATCTAAATTGTTCAGAAAAGGGGGTCGTATATAATTGAGTTTAGAGAGCAGTAATTCACTATCTACAGAAAGAGGAAAAGAAAAACATCATAGTAATATTAAAACATCGTAGTAAACAACATAGATTGACAATTTGTATTGCTGTGTGGCAAACGATAAAAGTTAAATTAAAGAAATACAACTTGTACCGAAAAGATTAAATAGCTTGTTTTAACAAATGGCAGCAAAAGAATACAGGATTTGCCGTTAAAATTATAGCATAATGTGGAATGATGAGCCAATCATGAATCAGGGGCTTTATTATAACAGAATGATCAAATTAACAATGTTCAAAATAACTGCCTTCCGCAGAAAGGCAGTACCGATCCCTCGTCAGAAACTCCGATTGTAGATTCTGCAACATAGTTGGTATCACAGACCTGCATGCCATGCTGATTCGATTGAGTAAATCAGATTTACTCGTGGATTCACGTTCGTACACTTTACTTTTTAGGAAGACCCAGAGATAGAAATTCAGAGGAGTTAGGTCAAGTGATCGCGGGACCACTCCTGTTGACCACCGTAGCCGATTATTCGACTGTCAAATGCATTCGCCAAAAATGTACATGGTTGAGCAGATTTATGTGCGGGTGCAGCATCATGCTCGTACCACATGCGTGACAAATCCCGTAAGGAAACTTCATCTTCTAAAAAATTGGCTAACGGTCCAGATAAAATTTCCGTGTATTCTGATGTTAAAGGTTCATCGAAATACATTGGGCCAATTAAGGTGCTCTTCCATATTCCGCACCACACATTCACCGACCAAAGCACTTGGTGGCGATTCGGTCGTATTAGATGTGGGTTTTCGAGGGACCAATAGTGCGTATTTTGTGTATTAATAGTGCCTTGCCTCGAGAACTGGCATTCATCCGACCACAAAACTTCATTCAGAAAATCTGGATTTTCATCCAGGGTGCTTAAGACGAAATGGCAAAAATCAAAACAACGCTTCTGATCTCCGGGGCATTAGTTCCTGTGCCAGGCCTGGACGATAAGGATATGCACCGTACGTATGTAATATGTTCCACACCTTCGAGTTTGAGTAGGAATCAGCCTTGCTAATATCCCGGACACTACTTTCAGGATGAGCCAGGGCATATCCTAGAACAACCTCAGCGGGTATCCGCAAGCTTGAAGGTGTGCACGAGACAAGGGAATATGTCTATGACAACTCCCAGTTTTATTCAAGCTTTGAACAGCACGGGCAATTGTACAATAAGCTGGATGTCTTCGACTGGGGAATTTAATGACATAAAGTCTTGCTATCTCTCTCTTATTTCGATTACACTGCCAATACAACAGAACCATTTCGCAGTATTCTTCATTTGTATACATCCCGTTCTTCCGTTCTAGAATTCGTAATATTAGAATACGTCTGTATGCAATTGCAAGCGACTACACAACACATTTCGTCATGATCAGTACCGCAGCAAATAAGTCTATTTTTTTGGAACTGATTTTGAAATGTTTTCTTTGTCCAAAATATTTTATTTTGTCTATGTTTTACACATACACAGAATAAATTTTATTTTTTTAAGTTCTTAAATATTGCATAATTTACGTAATGTATGTACTTTTAAATTTAAAAACGATTTACATAAGAAAGTTTCCTACAAAGTTCCAATTAATTTCACTTTGGAGACGGCCCTTTAATAGCTGCTTGAAAATAGCCGAGAAAATAGATGAAATGTATAATTTTCAAAGTTCCATAACTCGGTCAGTTCTTATCGTAATAAAATGAAACTTTTTTGTGTTTACTTTGTTTTTGTGTGCTGCATCTTTTCCTAAACATAAGTGATAGGACCTGGGGACCGTATAAAAATGCAATTTTTGTAATTTTTTTGTAAATGTGTTTTTTGGTTCAAAAAGCAGGGAAAAACAAGCTTTACCTTTTTTAAAACATTTTTTCAAATTGGAAGTCCATATCTAAACCGAACGGTTCGGGAATTAGCTATTGGGTCACATTAAGGCTGGACACCCTGTATATTCAAGAATAAAAGGGATTATATACTTTCATCCTTTAGTCAAATATCTAACGAAAATTGCTCAAAACAGATTTTAGCAAATAATATGAATTAAATATAATAAAATTAATTGTTAGAAGAAATTTTTAGTAAATAAACTCACACTGGAATTAGAATATATTTATATAAAACAAAAATAAAATTATATTCTTCGTATTAGTAACACTAAGTAATATACTTAGTATTAAAAATAGATACTTTTTCACTTTTTGAAACCGAAATATTTCATGCGAAAACGAAATATCTTTTATATTTAAGCATTGAAAAAAATGTTAGATGAAATATTATTTATATAATAACACACATCTTCTGTTAATATTTTTATGAAATATGCGTACTGTGATATCACAAACCTTTACTTCTAAATCAGACAATGATAAATTGACTTCAATACAAAAAACTGAAACAATAGATTTCATACAATGTGTTTAAATATTTTGTAGCATTGTGTAGAAATTTTTTTTCTATATTTGCCATCTCTCAATCTCGCAAATATATAATATATTTTCTTACTCGTATTTAATGAGTCATGATGTGTTTTTTATAACACAATTGTACAGTAATTATTAAATATAAATACTAATTAATTATATTATACACACATCAATATTCGTACTTATAAAATTTGAGATCTGAAGAGCAAAATAGTGGACATTTAATAATAACATTTACATGCTAATATACATTATGATAATTAGATTTAAAAAATACAACCCAATATTTAGATTGATAAATACATATTTATTCTTCTTACACATAATTAAATTTTTCACAAAATAATTTATAATACTTGTATCTAATATGTATCGTATTATTAAATACCCAATTGCATTAAACTTATCTTTTATTTTCCCAGTTTAAAAAGATAGTTAATATTTATTTTCTGTGTACTCTGACGCATTTCAATTGATTTTCAACTAATATAAATTTTGTGAGATGTCTGATCTGTAAAAATTTATGAAACCATCACATTGTCTTTCGGTAAAGAAATTTAAATAAATCAATAGAAATAAATTTAATAAGAGGAAACGGAAAACTGAAACTTTTGTTTCAAGTGTTACGAAAAACGAAATCGTATTAAATATGATGCTTCTAATTTATTTTGAATGACACATTGGCATCTGCACAAAATATTAAATAACGACTTCATAAATTATTTTATGGAACTGAATTCGTGAAAGTTGTCTGTATCTTTGCATCTACGGTAAACGGATTGGACACACTATTTTTATTGAACTATTATTAAGACTCTTATTGTTCAAAAAGTATTCCACAAATAAATAACACAATGGCTCTTTATTATGTTATGTCATTTTTTTTAAAATTCAATGTACAATTTCAAGGAGGAAATGTATATATTTGTCTTACATTTCAAGTTATTTTTTTCTGATTCTTAATAAATGTTTTAAGTATTTGAAGTGTTTTTCATTCATTTGTCATAAAATGTGACGACAAAAAATTTGAAAGTTTTTTAAGAATATAAGAGATGTAAAAAAATGGTTTTTTAAATAAAAATACGAATAATTTATTAATAGAAATGTTGAAAATGATGAAAAAGAGGAATTGCTATTTAATAAATACATACAAAATGGAAGACAAAAACGATGTTATATTCTTAATATTGATGGTAGTGAAAAAATTAGGCCCAGAGCAGAGTTTCTCAAACTCTCAAATTTGTCAGATTTAGTTTATTAAACGAAAACTTTTTTGATGATAACAGTCTAAAGTTAGAACGAGTTTATTAAAAAGATTTAACAATAGTGTCTTTTAATTTCTATTTTGTGACCAATTCCAAGTCTTGATTCAAGGAATCTGTAGCTAAAGAAATAATTGAATGTACTCGTATAAGCTTCTTATTCTAGATATTAGGTATTTTTCAATAAAATTGCTTGTCAAAAATAAAATTGCTTTCAATGTCTTATTTTAAATATAACATAGCCTATATATATCCTAATTCAGAATATTCAATGCTATTGAGCAGCATCACGATAATTTGAATTTTACCCACAGTCTCATTACGAATAAAATCTAATCCAACTTCTATGAATAGGTGTTCATTTAGCCTATTTTAACTCAAATTAAAACATTAATGAAGTATATTATGTGGGAAGAGATGGCTCTTGTCCTTATCTCTCATCCTACGATAGGTATTTAGCATGAGAAAGAAGATGTTGCAGACAATAATTTAACCAAAATGCACAAGAATTTCTCTCAACAATGCAGGGGTAGAAACAGAAAAAATCAAGCAAAGGAGGTGGTCGCCGAGGGAAGAATAAGCCGACGTTTCGATTCCTAAAAGCGTGCTAAGCGTGATGATTTTGCTCGATGAGAAGGGGCCTAGAAGGATTACTCCATTGCAAAAACAGCTGTTTAAAATTGAACATCTTCATCATTAAATTTAATTAATTATTCAAATATTGTGTCCTTACAATTATAATAACATATTTTTAAATATATATATATATATATATATATCAATTGGAATATCATATTACGATTAGTATTGCAAAGCAATTCATATTATAACTGAAAAATACCTAAATATGACATTATTTTCGCAAAAATATTAAAATAATTGAATTAATCCAGTTTCTTTTATTTTCAAGCTCTGTATAAAAAATAGGAAATGGTAGATAATTAGTTATATCTGATATTATCTCTTAAATATATTTTAGTTAGAGATATACTACTTTTATCCATATACTACTTACACTACTTATATTCAATTTCTAAATTTCATTCAAACGGATATGCAGAGAGTTTTAGTAAAGAAGAGGATGTTAAAAAAAATCGTTGATGTAAAATGCTATAAAAAGAAGTTTATATGTTAAAGTACTGATCATGAGAAACTTTCTTTGACTATTAACGTAGATGGTAAACTTATCTTTATTTTTCATTCCGTAATATCTGTTTAGTTCACTTAGAATTGGCGATACATTGTTCCAACTATTGAATTTTTTTTTTTTTTCGTTTTCATTGTAAATCAATAGATATGTTGTATTACAAGAAGAGTGAGAAATAACGAAGTTATGTTTAAAACAGTTTTCGTTAATTATTAATTCCTTGACTGGAAGAAAATTAAATACAGCAAAATAATAATTAACGAAAATAAATAGATAAATCAAAAAATAAAAGCAACACACCCTATGATATACGCATTATCTGATCAAAAGCAAAACAATTTTTAAAATCCAAAAGGCTGAAGAACGAATTCCGGTGTATTATAAACGAGATCAAAAGTACAAATATTTTAATAACGTCAGAAATCTTTTATTTTACGTAGAAATTCTTCAACGTAAATTTCTAACTCCAAGTGTCCCAGAGAAGATTTTTAATTAATTTCAAAAACCAATTAAATATATTGTATTCGCAAGATATTATACGTAACGAATAATAAGAATGCTTAAAAACTGATTATCTATATTAATATTCATTATGTTGAGGACGATGATACGACGATGTTTAGAAAAACTTATTGAGTTTTTCCATCTTAATTATTAAGGAATTAGTAATCGTATTATGAGAATAAAGCTTTATTCGAAACTTTAACACAACACAGTGGTCACTTGCTGTAGGTCATACTCTGCTCGCCATTCCCTTGGTCTCTCCTTCCAGACAATGCGTTACGAATTGGTGGCGATTGGCTGACATCGCAAACAGGAGAATTACGTACTCCAGCTTCGAGCCTATTGGTTGATTGCGGCTCGAATATATGTCGATCTGAATAGGAACTGGGGGAAACTGGAACGCTATAATGTTAAATGGATTTCTATTTTATTTTTTTTTAAAAAATACGTAAATTAAAATTGAAAATTTTACTAATAATATTAGTTAACATTTTTTTACTAATTACAAAATTTCTAAAAACAGACTTGTAGTAACAAAGTTTTAAATAATAAAATAACACATCTTTTACAAAACTAGTTTCTAATAACCAAAGTGATCTGTAGAATTATGTAAATAATTGTATTGACAAAAATTTGTCAAATATTTGTTAAAAAATTATGGAAAGTCTCTTTTTTATTACATAAACATATCTTTCTCGGTAAACAGTACATAAATCACAAGCAAATTGAAGAAGGAAACAGAGTTTCTAGAGTATTTGTCCTGAAAGATTTTTATATGAACAGGAAAAAAGAAATTGTTGTTTGATTGTGTTATACAAAATCGTTTTTTATGAGAAATGATTTCTATTTACATATATTTCAGATTAGACTTCGTTAATGACTTTCGTCTAAATCATAAGTTTCTTCTTGTGGAATCTTTTGCATACGCAAAATAATGTTTAAAACTTAACCCATTCATGATCGGCGAAAAGAAAAAGAACTCCTTCCCCAGACTTGCTTTCCCTAAAAATGTACTCACGCACTGGACCAGGCGATTTTCCTCTCTAAGACTAATTTCATATAAAAATTCATATAAAATCATACCTGGGATTAAATTATGCTGAAACTTACAGATTATTATCATTGCTAGTGTCTAAATATACGGTAGTAAAATTTTTGTGATATTTAAAAAAATAATTGCGAATTTTAAGGAAATTATATTAATTTTGATAAAAAAAATTATAGAGCTAATATAGAAATATAAATGACACACACACACACATATATATATATATTAATTTACGATTCTTTAAAGTATAGGTAAGATATTAGAGAACTGAATAAAAATTATGAAATAAATGAGATTAACGTACTAAATAATACTTAAAACCTTTGAAGCTTATGGTACATTTCGAAACACTGTTCAGAACAAAGCCCTAAGTTGCAAATTTTGCATCTATAATATATCAGCTTGCCGTTTTTTTTTTCTTCTAGGGAACCTTTCCTGCACACAGCGTGTTATCTCTTTGACTTTTCCCTCAGATATTTCAATATTTTCCTCAGGATAGCCAAAATAAAACTAATCAAAAACATACCTAGCGAATGATAAATCTACTCCCAACCCCAACCAACCCAACCAATAAACATTTCATCATTTGCCCCTACTCCGTCAAAATATAAAGAAAAATCCAAAGCGAAGTAAATCTCAGTCCTTCAAATGCACAATCTGACCAAAAGGAGGGAACAAATATATTTGTTTAAATTTTAAAATTTCACTGAAAAAAATTGAAACATAAGCGTGAATTGAAGAACTTAATGGAACAATATTTGAAAATATAACTTCAACCGCCATCTAATGCCCGTTAAGAATTCAAATAAAACATTCCAATTTGAAATCACACCAGTGTGATCATGGCCCCGGTGGCACGGAAACATCCGTCACGTATACGATATCGTGGCCGTGAAGAGAGAATCGCGCTTTCACGTATCCGTTTTCACGTTCCTGAACGGATTAACCGAAAGTAGTTAAGGCGATAAAATGCTTCAAGAATTTCATTTTTTGATTTTGGAATTAAAAAGTAACAAAAGTTTTGTTAAATCGATGTATGAATTATTTAAAAAAATTGGTAAATGAGATAGAAATTTTAAAATTTGTAACTAAAGCGTCATGCCATAGAGAGAAATATCTTCAAAAATATTTTTCAATATGTGATTTCTTCAGGAATATAATACACTTTCCTCCAAGCTTTTTTTTATTTATAATGCTGATGTTTTTTTACATTATAGAATAATTTTTTTTTTATTTAGTGATTGTGATTTTTTCTTTTTCTTCTAATAAACATTTAAATATTTAGATGTCATAAAATATTTGCATAAAAATTAGGTACTATTTGATTCATAAAATTCAAAAAGTATATATTTCATTTTTATTAAAATAAAATTAGCAAAATATAAATGTGTTCATAGCATAGAATGTTATGTTAACTTAGTTCTCTCTGCAAATTTTTATGTTATAAATTCAGTAGATTTTCTGCAAGATATACCCAAAAGTAAGTACATATCTTAAGTATGTAAATGAAGCTATTGATTATTAAAATTGCTCATATATAATTAGTTATGTTTATAAATATGATTTTCCAAACAAAACCACATGCATAAATATACTGATATCTTGTTACTGAAATATATTTAGTTAATTTTAATTTTAAAAGTGACATGTGATACCACTTTTAAAATTGAGGTTTATTTATAAATTTGACATAAAATGATCCTATCTTTCCTTGTCAAAGAGTCGCATTTACCTAAAAATATATAAGAAATTACAAAACCTGTTTAAATATAATTGATATGTAATATGAGAATGAAGTATATCCTTTAAATGGTTTCAATTTTCTTTAAAATAGGGAGTGAAATAATTTTCCCTATAAGATATGAAATATGGAGTAAAACTCCTAATTAAAAAAAAACAATTGTTAAGGAAACTTAAACGTTTGATCATAAATTTAGTTTATTTCATTTAACTTAAAACACTCAGTTATCTTTTATACCTATATATCTTTCAGAGATTGGAAAACAAATATAAATTAAACTTTCTGTCGATGTATATATTCCTGTCGAAAATTCAGTATACTCTTGATGCATCTATTAAAAATACGTTAAAAGAATTTAACCTTACACTTGAAGCTTAATGCATCACTCATAATTCAACACTTGATTGGAGCAAATATTTGACAGAGAATAAAAAACTGCATCAAGATCATAAAGGAAGCAGCTGAGCGTCCTTTAATGAGACATATCGTTAGCATTTAAAAGACAGTGACTAATGATCTTCATATCCTGGGTCAAACCATTTCACTGCACTTTGTTTAAATTTTCTATCTTTCAAACTTAAATACGAAAACAAAATTAGATTCTGAAATGGTAGCATCTCCATTCTCGTAGAAATAACAACATTTTTTTATTATTTGATTCAAACAGGCGATGAATATCTCGGCACTTAATATTTTATTATTTGATTCAAACAGGCGATGAATATCTCGGCACTTAATATAGTTTTCTGTTCTATGACTATTTTCGGCTCCTCTAAAATCTTTCAAGTATGATGCCAGAGAATAATCTGCAGTTAATTGTTAGTTTTAATGTGAAAATACTGTTACTAAAATAATTTTGTCTTATGGTCAATATTATTTATTGTTTTGTTCTTCTAACTTATCCATCAAAATTATTGAAAATGTGCTTGAAAAATAGGTGTTTATGTCTTAAGCAAACTGTATTAGACATTTCGCCATGTTCTTTTCCTTAAACAATTAGTTCTTATTGAATTTATTAGCCACACAAAGAGCTATTGATTTAAGTAGGATATAAATTGTTGTCCCAAACCACTTCTTGTATCGCATCACTTTTCAATTTTTAATACCTAAATTATATTTTTATAACCATGTTCATTTCAATGATTTAACGGTTCTATCCATAGGTTAACGTTAAGTTTTTCCACATTATAGAAAGTGTTCTATACTTAGCTTTTAAATTATACTTAAACGGTTTTGGCTGTAAAGTTATACATAAACGCTCGTTAATTTTCAGTATTAACTAGAATATTATTTAAGTATCTTAATTTTACGGTTCTATCCAAAGGCGTAGTGTTAAAAATTTCTATAACCTTTTATAATCAATTTGACAATTCACTGTTTCCTTTTATTTTAAGTATATATAGCTTAAAATGTATTAAGTTTAATAATTAACTGTTTCCTAACTTAGCTACTATTAGCTTAATATATATTCAGCTTAACAATTTATCGTTTGCTTTAATAACATGAAGCATGTATTACATTGAATTACATATAATTTTAATTACATTTATCTTGAAATATATTCCGTTTAACAAATTATCGTTTTCTTTGATTTCAGTTCCATTTCTTAAAATATATTTAGTTTAACAATGTATCGTTTGCTTTAATTTTAATTACAAGTAGTTTAAAATATATTCAGTTAACAATTTATTGTTTTCTTTAATTTTAATTACATTTAAATAAAATTTATTTAATTTAATAATTTACCGTTTCCTTTCATTTTAATTATATTCAGCTTATATATTTTTACTTTAATAATTTATCGTTTTCTGTAATTTTAATTAATGTTGTTTATATTATTTAAGTCACTCAAAATGAAAAAAGGCGACTGGCTGATTTGTACACTCTCCCGATAAATATCTCGGACGATATCGTGGAAGTAGTATAGGAAATATTAAGTGTTGAATTGTATGTAAGAATAAAAACGGTACTTGCAGGAGATTTCTATATAAACTTTGCAAATGGGCAAGGACAAGCATTTATTGAATACTTTTAAATAAACAATTTAGAATAACTAACCAATCTTCAACAATATACTACAAGTGGAAATACTACAATCAAAGCTATATTATCTATAAAAAGTTTAAAAGATGAATTAAATTGTCTGGAGCGTATGATAGTGTATTTTCTATCACAAATATTTAAACGGATGATTCAAATAATAAATTAATTTATTAAAAAAAATTAAACAGTTAGATCCTTGGGTGGTTAAATGTGTTCTTTCCCAAACATTGCATAGAACATTTTATAATAATTGAATTTATCCATTTATTTTTAATACTTTATATTGTTTTTGAATTATAACAACAAAATAGACTGTAGTTATTAATATATATTTCACAAGACATTTCGATGAAAAGAGAAAGCGCATAGGTGTCGTCATCATTCTATGATTTGCCAAACTACTTATAAACGATAATTTATGCTTTAGTTTATTCATTTATTTTCGTTTAATATACTCAGAGGTGTCAGAAATTTTTGTTAACATATTAGTTTACGAATTCAGTCGTAATTAACTATATATATATATGTGTGTGTGAGAGAGAGAGAGAGATAGCGTAAACCGAGTATTCCGAAACTAATAGGAAACATTATTTAATGAGTTGTAGAAAATATCTAAGTAAGATATTTTCACCCTACAAGGCATAGGCGGAGAGCAAGCGCTGGTGTTCTAGACGGTGCTGTAATGGAATGCAAAAAGTATTAATTTTCTTACACATTCTCATTTCTACCGTGGATTTCAGGACGCATGGTGACATACAGTAACCAAGAAAACTCATGCTTTATACTTCCCATTACAGCTACAGCTTGCGCTTCACCGCTTAGTTACTCTGTGCCTACGCAATGTTAGGTGAAAATAGCTTATTTATATGATTACTGTCTCTCCTTAAATTTTTATCTATAATTCTTAAAGTTTCAAAATATCCCGTATATATATATATATATATATCTTATATACACATATTGAAAATGCTATGCTAAAAGAGAGAAAATCATTTACACATTTCCATTCTGAGAACATATTAACCTGAAAATAGTATCGAATCAACTAATACGAAATTCACATAAAATGAATATTGACGTGATGTAAATATTAGATAATAATGTTTATTTATTATGTTATATCTTTTTGAACTTAATTTTAACTAACTTTTTTCATATAAAATTATTTCCTTGTAATTTTTCAGTATTTATATTGCCTCCCTGCTGATGTTGTGGAATTAAGTTGTCTGTTGGGATCTACAATGCCCTTTTACTTGACTATTAATGGAATGCATAAAGCATTAATTTTCTTACACATTCTCATTTCTTCCATGGATTTTCTCATAAGGTAAGGGGTTACGAAAAAGTGATGTACCTGTATTATGATTATATTGTGCATATATATATATATATATTCTTGTATTCAGATAAGAAAAAAAAAACATTCTTGAATTTATTTTAATAGCTCTATTCTAATTATCAGTTTTAAAGCAATAAAATTATTCATGAAACATTTTTAGTGCAATGAATTTATCCATTAAACATTTTTAGTCCAATGAATTTATCCATCAAACATTTTTAGTCCAATGAATTTATCTGTCAAAAGTAAGAGTTTTTAGTTTCTAGGTGAAAAGTGTGTTGCAAGTTAAATTTAAAATAAGGAACAAATTTATCAACATAAAATATGTATTGATTATAATTGTTGAGAATTATCTTCTAAGAATTACATTTGCTTTTTTAAATATTACAATAAAGATATTCCCTGATAAGAAAAGAATGTATATATTCATTATTCAGGAAGTGCCTAACAAATTTAGAGAAAAATCATTCGTTAACATCGCAGTTAATAGTGAATGCATAAAAATTTAATTTACGTAGTTATTGAATTGAAGGTCAGCTTCAGCAATTCATGATTATTTAAGTACTATAAAATATTTTGTTTCTAGTATCATTTGAAGTTCTTGAGCTGCTACATATTTTAATTTCAAAGAAATGTTTCCGTATATGGATTATTCACTCTTACTTTTTTCGAATAACATTTTTTTCTTTATTTCAAATTTTTATCGATATTATACCCAAACCACAACAACGTGTATCTTTATACCTTTTATTTTATTAATATATTGCTGAATTTTATGATTTATACGACATCTGAAGCACTGCATAAATGAAAAGTTGTGCAGTGGATTTCTCATTCAAAAAGTGCTTTGTAAGGTCGGAGTTTGCTCAGAATATCGTTTTGTCTCTCGAATAAGAAGAAATGCATGCCAGCAAGTGTCGAAATTCCACAGAGGCAGGATCGTTTCCTATCGAGAGTGTGGATTATCGTTTCGGGATATCACCTGTCACATTGGACTAAATCCAACCACTAACATGCGAATGTTAAATCAAGGGGTTGCAGACGTCGTACTGAACACGATGCATGATCTCCATGCCCTCGTATGACTATCTCACAAGATGACATACATTTTGTGAGGTTAGCCCTATACCTCACAAATGGGCATGTTTGCAGCATGCCCGTTATTCTCCAGTACGATGTGACGAAATTTGCAGTAGCATGGATTGTAAGCTCGGTGCCATTACTTCGGCTTTTCTTGGAAATGCAGAATAGAGTAAGACGGGGACTCTGGTAAGCTGAACGACAAAGTTGGATTCAGGAATGGCACAATGAAAAATTTAAAAACGATTCCCGAGTCTGCGTATAGTATTCTGAAAGCAGTTTACATGACTATAGTCTCCCATATATATATATATATTTATTTCCAGTTTTGATGAAGTTGCAAAATGTGAAATTATTTTGCATTGTTCTTAAAGTTTTAATCATAGTTTTTAATGATAAAAGGTTTATTATATATATCTTTATAAGCTTTAATGTTACTTTAAGAACTTTTTTCGGTATAAATCTTTCCCTACTGGGGAAATAATTGCTTACTGTCCCCGGCGGGTATGCTCTTGGGTACTAGTTAAAAGCAAGTATAGTTTTTTTCACTTATTAGATGAAGGAAAATAAAATATACTATTGCATAGAAAATAATATTCAACTAATGTCTTATCTGAATCTTTAATAAATATATAAAAACTATTGAATGAATTTCTTTTCTATTGTACAAAAAATGATCCAAGGAGAAAATTACGTATGCATAAAGAATGCAATAATAAGGTAACTAAAGCTAATAAGTTTTCTTAAAAGCATCTAACATTTCTTTAGAAATAGAAAATGCTAATTTAAATGTATAGCTTTTTTTTTCTTCTACTCGAATCATTGTACTGAAACATTAATCATTTGAAATTTATTTGCTATAAAATCTAACTTTTATAAACTAATGTTATTCAACAAGGTTGTGTTTCGTCATTTAAATAATTATCGCACAATGCATCTATATAAGTCATTGTATAACGTAGCTATTATGGTATGTAGAATAAATAATCAAGTAAAGAGATACATAATGAAACATTTATCAAAATAATTTTAGTTATAAAGTAGTGAAACAATGAAAAGTAGAAAAAAAAATTTTGTAGGCTAATTTTAGCTATAAATGCAGTTTTAATTTATTTTATTCATATATGGATACAAAGAAAATAGTGTTATACAGAGTAAAATATATTAAAAAAATCATCTAAATTTACTGTCTTGATTTAATAATTCAATGTCATTATTTGTTAATAAGTAAAACGAATAATAATAATATTAAATGCTTTATTAATCATACTTTAATTTATTCAAAGATACTGCTACTGGTGACGTATTTCAAAATTGTGAATCCTAGTAAATGAAAAAGACAACATTTGAATCAGAATTTCATTGAACAACCCATTGCATCACATACGAATGTTGATTTCCCATTCAGTATTAAGAAATAAAAATAAACATTATACAAAGTGAGAGGAAATTTAATGAAATCAAGTTATTCAGGTGACAAAAATGTTAGTTGTTCTTTAAGGGAACCACTACTCTGAATCAATAGAAAATATTTCGCTAAATAACTATATTTGGATGTGTTATATAATATCCTCTTTTTCTATTTCACTTTTGTATATTGAAGTTAAAATAAATTGTTTTCCTTGGATTAATATTTTGATTCTTTAGATTTTTTAACACCTTTATAGGGAAAAATTTGATAACTATTTTTATTGGATTGATTCTGCTATGGGAAACTTTCTTTCATGGACCCCACATAATTTGCAAAAATAAAACTATACTCCAAATGAGAGAAATTAGTGTCATGAGAAATAATTAAGTAAAATGGTGTTTAAGCTCCTAAAAAGGATCAAAAGAAGTTCAAGAATGGAAAAAGAATCTCTTATGAAACAAGAACGCTCCCAATCGTAAAGAGTGGGAGGTGACTTTAGTTACAAAAGATTACAGATAGAAATCCTGCTAAACTGCGATGAATAAATGGTTGTTTTGAAATGCATCGTTGACAGTTTGGGGCTGAAAGAGAATAGAACCTTTTAGTACTTTTTCATTTATCCTTTTGGGGGGCTTCAATGATTGGATTGGTACAAATCTTCCTTTCTCGGAAAAAAAAAAATTAGTAGAGATTTCTTTTTATAAAATATTATTTTCAAGATCGCGTGTTCAATAATCTAAGCTATACGTTCAGACCATTTTTATTGGTCAAATTTTAAAAGTTACAAACATTTTTTCTTATATAAGGGATTGGCGTAATAATGAAAAATAATGTCTAATTACTTTATGTTAAAATTTACTAGTGCCTAGAATACGTAATGACTAGTAAGACCTTGCATAGTGTCTGAACTGTTAAGTGGGAAATTCATGCTGGTTGCAGTATAAAAGGAAGCTCTTTTGAAGTAATACATGCAGAATTGCATTTGAAGAATCTGTACTTCAGGAAGAGCTTGGTGGAAAGTGAGTTTCTATAATGGGGGTCACAATTAAATGGATGGATTGAAATAAAGTAACTCACATTTTTAGAAGTTTAGAAGTGTTCAGCTTGACTCCTTTAGATAAAAAGCTGTGAAATTGTTTTTGAAAATAGGAGAAATTCAGAGGAAGAATTTTGATTGGTTTTCAAAAATGAAGGAGGTGGGCAAAAGACCAGATTCTTCTCACAGAAAGTGGCATAAATAGAAATTCCAATATTGAGAGGGGAATATATATATATATATATATATATATATATATATTTGTGTGTGTATGTGTGTATGTGTGAGTAGACTTTGGGGTGGTGAGATTGTACATCTCGAATCTACATTGGCTTGCTCTTATGCAAATGGCTGGTTGTGTAGAGGGGGGGGGGTAATTCCATTACCGGATTCTATTGGTAGTTTTGTATCAATTCAATGATGGTGCTTGCAGTAGTTTTTCTTAAGTTTATTAGAAGAGATGATGAAAAGTGAAAGTATTTACAACAGGAGATGACGAATTGACCAGTTAATCGGAGCAAAATAGATGGCTGCCTCATTTAACCCATACCGGCGAAGGACACTGGAACGCGCTCTGAAGTTTACTTTTGACGCGGGTAATGCAAAGAAGAGGAGAAGCGGGAAGCGGAGGAAAGAGAGTGAGAAGGAAATGTCACTTACTTTTGTTCTGGAATAGGGGGCACTACATGAACTATCACATGACTCTGATTCGTGGTACCATCTATCGAGTATCTGTGGAACTGGTTTTACAGTACATTGGAAAATAAAGTTAACTCTTTAATAATTGGCTGGAAAATCATATATATATATATATATATATATATATAATATTAAGAAAACGACATCACTGGTTAACATTTTTTTTGAAAGCCAGAATTAATTAATTCCATTAATTTGAGCAAGGGATGAATTGTGAATAATCGTTTTGTAAAACTTTATTTGTTTGAAATATTGAAATCCGTATCGCTAATGAAAGTATTTGGTTTGTTAAGAATAATGTATTTATTTAATGTGCCAAGGAGAGAAATAGATCTGAGCTGTCAGCAAAATGGAAATTTTCCTTCCTAACTTAAGTATCAGAAAGATTTGTGCTGTTTTCCTATTTTTATCCCAGTGATTAATTGTAAGAGTTATGTTAATGAGGTAGGTAAGAGTACTCAAAATGAATTAAGAACAAATTTGTGGTCATTTTGTTAGTGGCACCATCTCTTTCTGGAGCTTTAAAGTTGAACAAACATGGTGCAGAAAATTCAAATTGATGGTGGTATTTTTATTATAGTTAATTTTATATAAATACTGCAATTCACAATTTAGTAATCTTAGGCATCGACATCTACGAGGTAATGAGATCCCTCTGAATATAAATCCTTATAAATTAATGTCAAATATGTTTTTATCTGACTAATCAATAATAATCGTATTATGCTTATATTATTTTCTAAATTTTCACTGGGGGGTTTAATATATTGTATTAGAATGTATTTTTACATCAACTAAACTATTTCAAAACATATTATTTTCATGAACATAAATAAATACACATATAAATATACATATCATGAACAAAATGTTCAATAGTGTTTTCAAACAGTTTTAGAAGTTCTATAAGTCTTATTTCGTTACATGATAGACATATGTATACAACTTCTCTCATTAGTTGGAACTCGTCATTGAAGTTTATACTTAATAGAGTGTGTCTTAAAGCGCAAACGGAAAAAGAAAAATCATACAAAAATTGATTATGGTAAACCAAATTTTTGACTTGTTAGTTATGTGAGTTAAATACGAAACATTGTCAAATTCTGATTACTAGATTGTTTGAAACACTAAATGTAGTCTTATTTTCTTATGCAATCAGTGTTCTGTAATAGGTGGAACCATTGGATAATTATCTAATGACCGGACGTCTGAGACCTACATTTGCTTTTTGACATTTTCTGCACTAAGAAAAGGAGAAATATTTCCTACATTCTAAAACTCAATATGACATCTTTTTGTTAATTACCATTTTAGAGAGCAGAAAGTGAGATACAATTCATAGCCAATCAATAAATATTTTTATTTTATAAGTTTTAATCAGTATTTTTTAAGAAGAAACATTGAATTAAAAAAAAATGTATGATCTAAAATTATGTTATATTTTCTTGTACTTCACATCGAAGTGGATTTTAAAAAATAATCAAACCCTTAGTTTATAATTTATTAAAAGTAAAAATATTTTCAAAAATAGAGATACTTAAAGAAAAATAATTATTAAAATAGGTACTATATTTATTTTGCCTAATTGCAGATTTCTATATGCCCGATTAATTCAAAAAGTACTTTTCTGTATTTAATAAGGAGTTTCTCTTAAGAAGTATACAGAGTTGAGACTATTCATTAAATTTCCAACAAAATTAATGATCTACATATGCAATGAATTTACTTAATTGAGATTCTATGCAAATTTGAATAGAAAGTTTGTAGATGAACATGTCTTGGTGGGCTTAATTACTGGTTTTTATTAGAAGTTTCCCATAAGGAACAGAACTAGTAATTTTGGTGTTACATTGTATTAATGCTTGATTATAGTATTCATCTGCATCTTAAATAATTAAACAAAATGGTGTTAACGTACAGTTTTCATTATGATGTTTTAATACCCCAGCATGTTAATTATAACTATGCTTTAGGAGTTTGTTACTATCTATAATGATGAATGAAAATTAATTGCGAACTGATGGAATTTGTTACATCTTAATAATTAAAACTCAAAAAAACCCCACAATTTATATGAGAGAAATTGTTAAAGCAATTGTTAATTTTCTTTAATATCTTGCATATTCATACACTAAAAGGAATCATTAAGTTGTGTGTAAGCTGATAAAAAAGATGATGGAAAAGATTAAATGGGTTCGTAAAGCTTATAAATGAATATAGAGTAATTACTTTCGAGGTAAGGATATGATTACTAGAGAGGACATGATTGACTGTAATCGAAGTATTAATCTTGTTTTATTGCCAAAGTACACCAAAAGCTATGAATGGAATGTGGAGTGTGAGCGTGTCAACAAAATAGAAAGGTCATATTATCGTTCTAAGAGATGTGTGGCCAAAGTTTGAATATTTATAGCAAAATCATTCGCTACATGTTAATTAAATATTTTCAGAAAATTAAAGTGAAAGTGTAATTAAAATTTAATTTAAAGATATTTTAATAACAAAATATTTTTTTGAACTATATTACGTTTGTTTAGGACAAACGTGTAAAACAATTGATCATGAAATAAAATATTAAATATTTAACTGTTGTAAGCAAAATCTTTAATTAAGAATTATAAATGGTCTGAACGATCACTAACATCTCTTTCGCTGAATTAAAGAATGATTATAAAATTAGAAAAAAATCTTTCTGTTATATTATAAAATATTTTAAAAAGTTCTGAACTTATAATCTCAAACCATTATTCACCAATTATCTAACTATATTAAGAACAAGTCTTTGTGCCAAAAGAATATATATGTATCAAAACATTTTATAAGTGTTTGGAAGCAATTAAGTTTCTTCTGCAAATTAAAAATCTTTGTAACATAATTCCCAGGTATTACATAATCAATCGCATAATATTTAAACAATTACCGTTACGTTTGATATTTCCATTAGATGGATGTTAAGGAAAATAAAAAGAAAACAATAATGTAAACCCCAAGATGGATTTAAATCTTCTTATCTTATTTAATTATTTTAATTACTGCGATTTCTTTAAATATTTAGTTGTTTCTTATTAACCTTAACATTCTGCACACTATATAACTTTTTAGAATTAATAGTAAAAAAACTAATAAGTATCTCTCTCTAACATAAACACAATATAGCATATCAGCAATGAAACAGACTTTAATTTATCTAAAGGATATAGTATTTTATCTTTACGGAATAATATTTAGTGTTTTAGTCTGATTATTTAGTTATTCGAATATTATGAACAATTTTCAGTTCTATATGAATGCAAAGAAAGTTATATTACATCATTTGATTATTTCCTGTCTATCTTTCCAATTTATGTTTACTATTTTCCTTACTTTCTGTATGTTAAATTACTTATTTTATTATTATTGCCCTCATCACAATAATTTCTGCTCCAACAGTTTTTAACCTATTTCTTTGGACTCGTGGATCATATTTTGAATGCTCTGGGAGAGTAATTACAACTCGATTTCCCCTATCCCATGAAGACCTGCGCGTCCAACATTTTACCTCTATCTTGAGAGCATTTTTTCAAATAGTGTGATTGGTATCCATCAGACATCTTAACTGACTTATTTCCAGCTTGAATTAATGTTGTATAAATTTAATACCTGTCTAAAGAAACCCTACTACTATTACCTTTTTTTCCCCATGTAGTGATTTTTCTTTTATACTGCCAACCAACAAACCAACAAAATTAAATCTCTTATTTTTGAACATCAACGTAATACACATTGAACTCTGATTTCTAGATATAAATTAACTCATATTTTTGAAATAATCATATATTTCATTAGACAATTTACAATACCTATTGATAAGGTAAATGGGATAGAATTTAATTAAGGTCTGAGAAACGTTTTTCCTCTTGTAATTACATAGTTCCCCCTTTCTTTAAATATCCATAAGATACTCAATCAGTTAATAGGCCTCTACCTATTAATACGTTGTAAATAAATTAAATTCTTTATACTTCACAATCTAGCTATTTCGTCTTTAAGAAACTATATCTAATAATTAAATTTGGGTCAATTTATGAATTTATTTAAGAATTTATTTATATTACTTTAAATTGCAAATATACGATAAGTAATAGTATTCTTATAACCAGAAATTATGTGGCCAATGTTCGCTTTCTTATGGTTCTGTATTTTGATACTTTTTCCTTTTCTATGCTTTTCTGTATATGTCGAATGAGTTTTTCCGTAAATCTTATTTGTTATAAATATTTATGTAATAAAGCACAATTGTTATTTATTTCCTATGAACTTCTTTATTTTTTAAAAAAAAATAAAAGTATAATCGTGAAGAAAGAAAAAGAAGGAATCATAGCAAATATATTATTCAAAAAATCAACTCAATCATAAAATATTTTTTTTTTTTTTTGGATTTGAATATACTTCGTTTTGCGCATAAAGAAAGATTTCTAAGAATATTTCATTTTATCTTTAAATATTCTGTAGTTCCTCTATGAATATCTTGTTTGCTTAGCATTTTTAAAACGAGGATTTTTATATTCCAGTTACTTCGAATGCCCTGCAGTTATATGCAAGTGTTTTGTTCCCAACAACTAGTGGTTACTCTGCAAATAAAAACACTTACAGTTCTTACCTAAATCAACACACTTCAAAAGTTTTCAATACTGGGCATTGATATCTTATCACAAAAATTTACAGCTAAGGAAAGAAATTACTTACGCGAGAGAACACTTGGTAAGTATAAGAATATGAAGTGCTTTAAAAATACTCTTATCTATGAGATAGTGATTATGAGGTATCTTTACCAACGGTTTTTACCAAGTCTGCATTATAAGAAATTGTAAAGAAAAGTACTATTTTTGATCACAGGCTCTTGTTGATCTTTTAAAAACTTAAAACTCTTTATTTATATAAGTAGTTAATATTATTAAGAAAAATTATGACTATGATTAGTAAAAATATATTAAATAAAGTATGAAAAAGAACAGAGAATATTTTAAATTTTTGTATAACACCTTAATATTATTTCAGCGAAATAAATTTCTTCTTTTCTTTAATACTTCAGTGGAGGACATAAGATTGCATTTTAGATTATCTTAAGACATCCAGAAATAATATGCAAAATGCCGAGAATATTTCATTTGCAATTAAATTAGGATTACTTATTTAACCTTTTGAGTACGGCTGGCCGATCTACAGGCCAAAAGGAATATACCCTTAAAAGCCGGCGTTGACCGATGTAGCGGCCAAGCCGTGCTTTCCCCTGTAAACAGCTTTCGAATCAGCATGAGGCCTATTATAGCCCCGGAACATCATCTGCTTGACCGGTTTCTTTTGTATTCAGAAGGGAGGGGGTAGAATTTCCTCTTTCACCCTTACCTAAAAATCCCTCTTTTTTCCTTCATACTCAAATTCTCACTAGCGGTGAGTGCATAGTTGTTTTTGTAAGTGATTTTGTCATCTCGATTACTTAATCATTTCATTTTAAATTAATTTGATTTTTTTTAAAAAAAATGCCTAAACGTAAAAGAGAACTTACCACGGAAGAGATTCAGAATATTTTAGCTGATTTAGAGACGAAATTTTTGATGATTCTGATTCTGATTGTGAGTTAGAAAATGAGGAAGATGATTTAGATCAATCTTTAAATTTGAGTCGAGAGGTTGAAGATGAGGTTGTCTCCGAAGAACAAAATAAAAAAATCTGGAACGACCCACAAATAAGCCATAAAGCGACAATTTTACCTTTTACAGGAAATAATGTGATAAAAGGAGCCGCTGTAATGAAATTATTGGATTAATATGTTGAACTTAAACAATATTTAAATATTTGGAAATAAATTTTTAATTTCTAGTTCCACTTTATTATTAAAAGGTTCCACTTTACTTTATTATTCAAATAATAATATATATAAATATTACTAAGAAATATATGTTACACAAAAATTTTATTTCC
>BMAW01043738.1:399276-491896 GCA_019974015.1 Nephila pilipes | reverse complement strand
AAGTCTTCAAAATATTTACTTGAATAAAAATTTTCGTTGGTTTTTTTCATTCTTTTTCTGTAGATGTTGATATGGATATCCTCCGAAGTAATCCAGTCAATGAAAATGTTGGACTCAAATAACCAATTTTGCGAGATAAACTGCCGGTTCATTCCAAATAATTTTCGTGTGTCCCGGAGTCCATAGTTGTACCATTTGAGTTTGAAATTGGGAAAGGATGAAAACTTTGCTGGTTAATCTGGGAATAACTTTTGGAGATTTTATATTACAGTTTTTAGAGAAGTTATAGAACAGAGTGACCATCTGATAAAATTAACAAGTTTTTATTTAATTCCGTGAGATCATCTAGAGCTTGGCATATGGCTTGAGCTTCTGCTGTAAAAATAGTGTTGATCGGATTTAAATTGTAAACAAAGGAGGAATTTTTCGTTATGCCTGCAATAGAAGTCATGTTATAGTTTTTTGAAGCATCCGTAGTTATTATGAAATAATCCCGATAATTATTGCTCACTGTTTCATCCAATAATCCTCTAATAACAAAAATAGGAAGGTTTTTGTTCTGAAATTCAAATTCATTGGTGTAAATTTCACAAGGAAGTTCTGTGAAATACAGTAATCTAAAGACTGATATTATTTGCTGCCCATTAATATTCAACGTATGAAAAATATTTGAGATATTATTTTTGTCTTCTTCCCGAATTTTTAAATTTATAATCCCAGGACTATTGAGATGCAGAGGAGAAAATTCACCATTCGAAATTTGGGAGATAAAAAATTTATTCGCTAACCTTCTTATTTTCCCCGACAGTATTTCCTGATCAGCTATTTGTAAAAGTACAGTATTTGGAGTCCATTGTGATAAACCCAATGCGATTCTGAGTGTTGTGATTTGAATGGTATTAACAGGTTTGAACTGATTATCTGATCATTTGCTTATGATATGACATGAGTAGTAAAATGAGCTGCAAATACTATTTTGGATTAATTTGATCAAGTCTTTTGCTCTTGGACCGTAGTGCCTACATGCTATTCCTTTAAGGCCATTGATTTTTTTCAAAGCTTTGTTTTTCATGTGGTTCATTGCTATAAGATTTTGATTCTGTTTGGGAAAATATACTCCTAGATATTTAAGGAAGTTTGCTATCTAAGAGGGAATCCTGCAAGCATAATATTTGGAAACGTTTGTATTCTTTTATTTGATAATTCTGCAATTGTACTTTTATCAGGATTTAGGGATAGTTTCCAATAGTTGCACCATTATGTTATTCCTTCTAAGGTATTTTGCAATTTTATACTGACTATATCCATGGACTGATAAGAACAATAAATAAATATATCATCTGCATAAACTGAGCATTCCACTCCTGTTTCATATGCTTCGAAGATATCATGCATATAAATAGTTAATAATACGAATGAAATGACACTGCCCAGGGGGAATCCTTTTGGAGCAGATTTTTTCGATGATAGGCTGCCCCTCCATTGAATCTGAAGAGATCGAGAAATTAGGAATTTGTGAATCCATACAGCTATATTTTCCTGATAATTCCAATTTGGAGACATATGTTTTAAAGATCATCTATATAAACTAAGTCATAAGCTCCCTTTATATCCAGGCTAATTCCAACAAAGAATTTTTTTTCTCGTTTGGCATCTAAGATAGCTTTATTAATGAGGCATGTGGCAGTTCTACTGGCTTTAAATGGTACAAATGCGTAATGATGAATGTGTAGTTTTCGTTCCATTGTCAGATCGTAAGATATGCATCCAGTCAAGATTCTTTCAAATGTTTTAAAAAATACGGAAATTAAAGTTATTGGCCTGTAAGATGAAATTTTAGTTTTGTCTTTGCCCTGTTTCGGAATTGGTAGAATAATTGCATGTTTCCATGACTGAGGTACAATGGAATTCTGAATGAAATGATAAAAATAGTTTAGAACAGCAGTTCGTTGGCTATTGTTCAAGTTCTTTAATAAAATTGCATTAATCTGATCTGCTCCTGGAAGAGTATTTTTAGCATATTTTATGACTCTGTTTAATTCCGAAATATGGAGAAAATAGTTCGTAAAAAATTGAGCTTGTTTTTGAAGTTGAGTTATATATTTATTATGGTATTGGAGGAGATTTAAAATTGATTCTACGTTCTTGTTTGTTGTAATTTTTCTGAAAAGACTAGAGAAGATCTTAGGATTAGACACTTTATTACATATTTCATCCCAGTGCTTTGCTTTCTCTTGTTTAATACGATATCTCAGTTTGCTCGAATACTGTTTATATTTAATCCATAATTGGGGGTGAAAAATCGTTTATAGCCTTTTGGCGGAAAAAAATTTTGAGACTGTATAAATTATTGCAAGTGCTGTTCCACCAAGGATGAAAGGATTTATTGGATAATCGTATTTCCTTGGTGTTATTAAGGATTATTTCTGAGATTGTATCAGTAAGGTTTTCTATTTTGTTTTCTAATGATGCTTGTACTTGTTTCATTGTTAAGTGCCAGTCAGTTTTCTTCGAGCTTCTAGTGCGACATTAATAAAAACTAAAACTGTTTTCTTAGAGATTCGCTTATTCTGACGTTGTAGAAATCGTTCAGTGATTACGGGATAGTGATCGCTATCGAACGAGCATTCCGATACATAAGTATTAGTGTTTCCGAATAAGTTTGCAGAGCAGAGGGTGAGATCAATCAGAGTAGATGAACTTATATTACCTCTGTAAGTTGGGGTAGTAGTATTGAGAAAGATAAAATTGGAGTCAGTAGCCATTTTATAAAATCTGTACTATGAGGCGAAATATGGGTCGAACCCTACATCGGGTGATATACAGTGGCTCAAACAATTGAGGATACACCTTACTTTCACTTGATAAATCCAACTTTTAATGAAAATAACACATTAACTAGAATAGAAGACGTATTTTTACTTTTACACGTAATAAAAGGGTTAATTTACAGTAAAAATAACGAAAATCAACAAAAAAATATCTAAAATTAAAAGTTTCACAAATATTTGAAGTAAACATAGACAGATCTTTACCTCAAAAAATTAAGGATACACCAATGAAATTTGTTCGATATATTGCATGCATAGACGGTATCAGTATTTTGTTGCATGTCCTTTGGCTTTTATAATGTCCTCCAAACGTCTTGGTACCGATTCGACCAATTTTTAGTGGTATCTGGAGATATTTTATCCCATTCTTCTTGTAACACTTGCTTTAAATGGGCTTTGTTTCTAATCTGGTGTTTTTGGACCGCTGTTTCTAGTGTGGCCCACAAATTTTCTATGACATTGATGTCAGGGGACTGTGGCGGTGTGTACAATTGCTGTTTACAATGAAAAAGACACCACATTTTGACATTACGTGCCGTGTGTTTGGGGTCGTTGTCGTGCTGAAATATAAAATTTCCATCTAAACCCAATTTTTGTGCACTTTCTTTAAGATTGTTGCGGAGTATGTCTATATAAAGCTTATGATCCATTATACCATCTATAAAAACTAAATTTCCTACCCCATTTGCAGCCATACAACCCCAAACCATGACGGAGCCACCACCATGTTTAACTGTAGGACGTAAATTTTTTGGATCCAAAGCGGTGTTCGGCTTTCTCCAAACGGTGTGACGACCATCGCTTCCAAAAATGTTGAATTTACTTTCATCACTAAATATAACTTTCTTTCATAAGTTTTCTGTCTTCAACTGATGAGTTTTTACAAACTCCAAACGCTTTTTCTGATTTTGTAAGCTTATGAAAGGTTTCTTTCTAGCTACTTGACTGCTATATCCAGCATGTCTAATCACATTTATCACAGTTTCAGCACTTAAACTTCTGCAGATTATTCGAGAAGTTTCTGCAGCTAGTTTGACTGCACTCAGTTTAGGATTAATCTTGATATCTTTTAAAATTTTCCTTTTAGCTACATCACTCAGAATACTTTTCCTTCCTCTTCCACTCTTATTTTGAATTAATCCATCGCGTTTAAATTTCCCAATGATTTTCTGGACACATGAGTGACTTCTACCGACAATTTCAGCTATTTCACGATAAGATTTTCCCTTCTTAAATAACCTTAATATAAATTTTCTTACATCAATACTAGTCTCTTTCCGAGGAGCCATTTTCCATTTAAAATTACAGCTTTATATTCTCATAACCAACTTCAAAAGACAGAAATAACAGTTGAAAAAGTTTAGGATAAAATTTCCCAAACTTAGATTATTAGTAGCAAGCAAAAAGAAATCAAGTGGTAGTTAAACAAAAATTTCATTTGTGTATCCTCAATTTTTTGAGGTAAAAATCTGCTTATGTTTATTTGAAATGCCTCTAAAAAGTTTTATTTTAGAATTGTGTCGTTGATTTTTCTTTATTTTTACTGTTAATTAAACCTTTTGTTATGTCTAAGAATAAAAATTCGTTTGCACTTCTGGTTAAGGTGTTATTTTGATTGAAAGTTGGATTTATCAAGTAAAAGTAAGGTGTATCCTCAATTGTTTGTGCCACTGTAGGTTAAGGTCTCCAAAAATTAAGATTGGATATATTAGGGATTCCAAGTAGGATTTGATTAATGAAATATTGAGTCCCGAAGAGTGTGTAAATTTATTATGTGAAAGGATATATTATTAATATATATTTGTATGAATAGCATTTCAATATCTGGCGTTTGTACCATTGGAGAAGAGATTTGACGAGCAGAAAAGGTTTCAGGTATTACTATTAACAGTCCTCCTCCTGGTTTGTCGAGTCTGTATTGCCTGAAAATTATTTTCCCTGAAAGATGAAATTTATCGTCAGG
Organism: Nephila pilipes; assembly: GCA_019974015.1. NCBI lineage: Eukaryota > Metazoa > Arthropoda > Arachnida > Araneae > Nephilidae > Nephila > Nephila pilipes. The sequence goes on along the minus strand of BMAW01043738.1, from coordinate 487,102 downwards.
TTTTAAAAATGTTTCCTGGAAGATCCATACGTCAGTTTTGCTGAAGGGAGGAATATGGAACCAAATTGTTTTGTTTTTGACGCTTTTACAATTCCATTGCAGAAAAAACATTAAAAAAAGAGAAAAGGGGAAAGGCTATATGCAAAAATTCTCCCCTCCCCTGGAGAAATAGAATTTTTTTTAAATCATGGAAAATTTATCCACATGAAAAAAATAAATATTATAAACTTTATTAAACGGATCATCCAATATCAATCTCGTTTGATACAATCTGCAGGTTATTCGATGCGCCCGGTATGGAGACGCAGAAGTTCTGATGCATTTTATTTGAGGACTTTTTCCGATTCGGAGATGTACATTTTTTCCCTTTTTCAAACATATTGTACAATTGTACAAACATAGTTTCCATCATTTTTTGGACACTTACCATGATAATTATTGTTTGTTTTTCTAAGGCAGCTTGAAAAGATGTAACAATACTTTCTAACCTTTTTTTTTTTTTCTTTCTAATTTCTCAATATTTTGGCCTTGTGGGTTTGTTTTTAAAGTTTTGGAAGAGTTTTTTGAAGCTTTATCCTGGTACTTCCTCCTTGACTCTCCTAAGGTTAAGTGATTCGTGCATTTACATTGCATAATTTGTTTTTCTTTAAGGAATATTGGGCATAAATTGGAATTAACGGGATGGTCTCGTTTGCTGTTAGTGCATGTAACAGAAGTGTTGCAAGAGCCAGTATGTAATATACCACAATTAACCTAAATAATAGGATTTTGATAAAATTGGGAGGTGTGATAAGAAACTGAAGTATCTATTGCATTGCCTGGGTTTGTCAATGAAAATTTGGATTCGATGGTTAATAAACCAAAGATATTTTCAGGTAAATCAGTACCTAGGATGGTGATTAGTACCGGTGAAAACTCCTGATTGATTCCGCTTTTCAAAAAGCGCCGCATTTCCACTATTTCAATATTATTTGTATTCTGAATTTCTGTAGCCAAATCTGTCAGTGGTACGTTAGTTGGTATTTCATAGATTAGGAATCAAGAAGTGAATCCTTCCTAAACGATACTAGCCTTCACTGGTATGTTTAATAATTGTTCTACTGTGAGTAGTTGTTCTGCATATACAGTATCAGATGTACTTCATTTAATTTTGAGGTTTCGTGTGAAAGACATATTTACAAGTTTTCAATACCTAGGAATTTTCCCTTTTATCTCTGTATGTAGATATTGTGGATTTGATTTAGGATTAGGAGACGAGACTTTTATTTTCCACAAAAATTGTAAATTCAGCTATTTTTCTACTCCCCCCCTTATTATGAACTCTTGGTAGTTTTTAGGGCTCCGAAAGTATTTAGAGTTATCTAAATTCTTTACGTCATTCATTGTGGGATTATAATTGTCCAAATTCCTCACTCTGAATATCGAGTGACTCAGCCTGAGTCGCCTCCAGATGTTCGAAATAATATAAAAATTGAAATTGGTTGACTTACCGAAATCCAAAAGTATATATATATATATATATATATATATAAACATTTTCTTCTTGCTCTGTGCTGGAGAGAGGAAAAAAGAGTAAAGAAATATGGTTGAGAGATAAATTCTCTTTCTATTTCTTCTCTTTCAGTTATCAATTACAAATGCAGTTGTCACAATAGGTAAATTGAAGATGGATGAGTAGTTGACTCAGAGATCGTATTTACTTATCTTCTAACACATTAATATTTCGTACTTACAGTACCAAGTCTAGAAATAAAATCTTCATTTTGTGTAGTATTAAGGATATTAATGTTTGATTTTGCAGCACAACTCCATACCATTAATTGGGCTTGTAGGCTCGTAACCTCAACACATATGAGACAAACTAAAGATATGAGCGAATGAATGGTTTGTTACGTAGAATGTATTCAAAGTTAGTATCGTTCTTTGTTCGACTAAAGAAAATAGCAAGACAAGAAATAATCTACTCCTTGTTACTACTGTGCCAAGCCGGCCAAACACACAAACAAAAAGAAATATTTATCGAAAACTATTTGGCAACGTGTATTATGTCAATAGTGATTGGGCATACATTGCGGTCGTGAATGAAATGCATTGTAATCGAAGCCGGTAGTATTTTAAGAAAATATGATCTGTTTTTGTTCTTTAAATTTTTAGAAACACAGTTATGAAAGATTTCTCTCTTGAACGTTAACTTCGGAGGATATTTTAAAGGATCTCTTTTTGAATATTTGTAAGTTTAAGATATTATATATCTACAAAATTGCTCTCTGCGTGAATGTATTGTAGTTAATGACGAGTTTTAAAAAGTTAATTGTGTATTTTTTCTATACGTTATATTTAGCGTTTGTAGCAGTTTGAATTAACATGTGTTGTGTAATATCCTTGATTGCATTGTTGAAGTAGCATTGATTGTTTTTAGAGAATTAGTATAAATTTTTAATTTCAAAACGAAATTAAAAATATTGCGGATTTTTTTGTTTGAAAGATATGCAGGTTTCTGAAACTGAATTTTATCTAAAATCCACTGCATTTGTAATCAATCTTAATTCATTTAAAAACTATTCAGAAATATTTGGCATGTTTCTTAACTTTCCCTTCATTAATACCATTGAATAATTATTTTTCTATAAGTAATTCACTCATTTTATTTAAAGACTATATGCATATAACTGAATCGCATTAATGTAAAATATAAACAATGTTTTTATCATGAATAGTGAACAGAAATTGAGCATCAATCTATATTACATATGTCCAGAATAATCTTTGTAAATGGGTAAGATTTTATAAGAACATATCAAAGTAATTATTGCAAATTTATAAAGAAAAAGGGGTGTATCACACAAATATTAGGGACATTTGCTGAATTATTTTTTGCATAGTGTATTCTTAGAATCACAAGTTAAATAAATTATTTTGGTTTTATTGGTTCAAAAGAGGTATAGAATGAAATTTCGCAAATTTTTGGGACAACTTTTAAAATAGGTAATCAACTTATTTTGCATGTACTTCATTATAACTGTTGTGGCCGCGGTAGCCTAGTGGTCATGGTTTCAGATTCGTGGCCGGCGGTTTTCGTTCATTCGCAAGTTCGATCCTTGGCCGCTAAAGACTTAGCAGTGTAGCCGGGGTTGATGCACGTTAAATCTATCGAGGCCCAAAGTCCTCCCATTGGCATGGTGTGGAAGTTAGGAGAGGGGTGTGCCAGCCCAGGTGTTGTCCTTCTCACTTGATCAATTATTAGTTCCATCACCAAAAGCCCCCGTGTTGCTTCTAGTGCAATGTTAATAAAAACTAAATCGTTATAACTGTTTTATTTAGTAGTAAGAGGCTGATTTATATTATTAGCAATGAGTTGCTTTTCCAATTTTATTTAATTATTTGTTAATGGAATCTTTATTTTTCAGTCTATTTATTTATAAATATTTATAAAATTATTTATATTTTAAAAAATTATTTGCTTGCTCTTAAAAATAAATGTTTCTTTAAAAATTAAAGAAATGAAAGTAGACTTTTTAAATCTTTCTTTCATATTCTACTGTAAATATAAAATAAAATTTTTAAATGAAATATCATTACTGCTTCTAATACAATGGTCTATTGTTTTACATAATGCAGAAAATTGTGGATTTCTGTTTTTAAGAGTAGTTATATATTTACTTAATTTTGTCAGATAGGATGTGTTTTATAGTGTGAATTTTTGTGCATGTAGATTTTTTTTTGTTATTATGGAAAATAAATACCTCAGTTTAAGCTTTTAAATTTCAATACTTCTAAAACCAAATGCATGAAATTTGAAAGACTGCTATAAAAAAAGCACTTCTGAAACAACTCATAAATTATTTTAACTTCGTGAATTATTCTTTAAGTGCAATAGTAGCTATTCACCTTTATGAAACTTTTTTGTGAATGATAATTTCAATTTTGATAGATCAGATTACTTGAATGGACTTAAATTTCTATATGTAGCTCAAACACTTAAAACTAATTTTATTCAAATTCTATTATTCTATGAATTGTAAAAGCTGCATTATTCAGAAATTTTGCTGTTTTATAATGATATGTATTTGATTACTTTGATTTTTTTCTAGGTAAACAGATAAATCTTTAGATATATTGATAGAATTTATTTCTTCCCTGCATAATGGCATCTGGTGAGACAAGCCAGTTTGAAAATTTTTCTGATTCAAAAACTGCTGTTGATAAAGTATGTGGATTGGAAATTTAAATTTTTTTTTGAGATTTTTTTTTTATTTGTACTTTATTTTTTGATGAAACTCAAATTGATTTCTATTTAAACTTCTTAGATCTAAAATTCAATAAATAGATAATTATTAAGAGAAATTCATTGCAATTTTAAATCTGATTGTTGACTAAATAGAGCTTTATTATTATTATTTTGCAATATCTAAATGTATGAATAATTTCACAATTTCGAAAGGAAATGTCCCGACACCCATATATTCTGAAATTAACTCATAAGTAATTTACCATTAATAAAGATTTTTTTAAATGAACTTTTTATTGTCTTCTAGATACTTCTGCAACCTTTTAATTATATTGAACAAGTACCAGGAAAACAGATCAGAACTAAACTGACAAAAGTAAGTTTTTTTAAACTATTTATTATGAGTTTATATATTATCGAAGTCAACAATTTGTCCTAGTTTTTCTTTTGCTTGATTTTCAATTTGTAATGATCAATAAAATGTATGTATACAGTAAAACTTCATTTAGTCAGGTTAATTAGGACCAGAATCGATCCTGGTAATAAAAAATCAAGGGTTAATCACATAATGATAAAAAGCACTAAGAAATCATAGAACTTCTCACTCTTTTCCTTTTTGGTTGTTAATGAATATTTTTCAATAAACTATTATACATTTGATTCTTTGGTCTATGAACCTTTAAATTATAACACCTTTTTTTGAGTCAAATTACTTTTTAAAACATTGCTTAGTGCCCTTTATCTCCGTCATATATAACTATATGTATCAGGGTGAATAAAGTAAAATTAAAGGAAATGTTGGATATCTGTCCTTTCAATTATGACTATGTCATTTTTGAAGCAGTTTTTGAATTTCCTTTTTAAAATTCTGATTATTTTGATTTTATAAAATAAATTAGACTAAAATAACTTGTTGTGCACAATAGAAGATATTACCATTTCAGAAAGTATAAATGTGTTCATTCATCTTCTGGGTGAATTAGGAATATGAAGACGTTTTTGAACCTGAACAATGGGTTTATTAATGATGCATTTAGAAATAAGTGCATTACACACGACTTGTGACAAAGTGAATTATGTCTCACAACATAAGTATTTTTTCTATTAACAATGATTGCTTTGATAAACAGCTAAAGTTGTACAAGCCTTTAAGTGAAAGGAAAAACAGTAAACTTTCTTATCTTGTTGTATTTTTTCTTTTTAATTTGAAATTTTATATGAATATAACCAATCATAAATATTATTACTCTGCATTTGAGTTGTTTAATATTATTAAAGAAAAGTCCTTTAAATTAGGTTCATTTATAGATCAAGTTTTGAAGGATGGTCACCTTCTGTGTGACTCTATTAATATGAAACCTAATAAGATTTGAAGAACATGTATCTTCAAAATGTTTCAATAATATATGAACCCCTGTATCTTTGCACTTACAGAATGAAATATTTTGCTGTATTTCTCATTAATTTTATACTATTAATTTTTTTACTGAGCTCATTATACTGCTAGGTTAGACATTTTATTGCATGGTACTTTGTATATAAATATGTGTACCGTAATTTCTTGCATAACTTTTTTCACAATATTAATTTTTTTTTAATATTGCAAAACTAAGTTTTTATAATAGCATGTCAAATTGTTCTCTTAAGCATTTCCAGTGTTTTAAAAGGCTATTTCTGTAAATTAGAATTAGGGAGATTATTTCTTGCATTCATAGTAACTTCTCATTCATTTAATAAAAAGTTAAAATCATAATTATCTGAAATTCACATCATTTGTAATTACAGAGTTACAAATATTTATCTATAGAAGTCCTTCAAGTCTCAGCCTAAATGATTATTCAAACCTATAAAGTTGTTAGCTATGAACCAAAAAAATAAATTGTCCTATAGTTATAACTATAACTTAATTTTATTAATTATATAGTGAGGAGCTGGGACATTCTCTAGGGATTAGGCAAAACAAGGAGAAACACTTGATTTGAAGGCCAAGGTCAGGAAGAGTGCACATGTCACGACTCCCTTTATTACAATGTTTCTATGTATTTCACTTGGTGTGTGTATCAGTGTGTCATCAAATTTTCGATCGTTGGTTTAACCAGCTTCCCATCATGCTACAGCTCTGAAACTTTGGGAATCGTTCTTACTCGCCTATCAATGCAATATTTAGACATTTGCAACAAATTTTAACTAATATTTTAATAATTTTTTTTAAAAAGCTTTGCCACCTTATAAAAACGTTGGTTTTTATCTCCAATTATTTTTGTTGTACTTTTGAAATTTATTTGTGTAATTGTTATTCACATGTAATTTATTTCAAATAACAAAACAGTGTTACATTAAGGGATAACTTTTACACTACCCAGAATGATCCCTTGTGGTAACAAGCATTAAAATTGAAGCCCAACAACCTTCAACATGGGGCACAAACCCACAACTCCGAGATTAAAAGTCTTGTGCTCTACCAATAGAGCTAGCCAATGTGAGAGGTGGCAGAAACTGGTATCAATAAGGGAGCCCGTTGGGCATCAATTTTAATGCCAATTATGGCAAGGGATCATTGGGAGCTCAGTAAATTTATCTGTTGGTGCAACAGCATTTTATTAAAAAAGTTAAATGGTGCATGGACAACAGTTACACTCTTAATTCTATTGTATACAAAGGAAAATAGAGGAGAGAAGTATCACAATGTGAACTGTCCCAGTTCCTTGGCATTCATGGAAATGTTCCTCCTTGTTTTATGTGGTCGCTAGCGGACTCTTCTGCTGCTTGGGACAATCACTATATAGTTAATATAATAAGAGCTGTTATATTTACACAAACGTCTTTATTTGTGCTTGTAAGCATGGCTTAATCATTTTTACCCGGAATCATTTGCCTTTTTTTTATAAATAAAGGAATTAATTAATTTGTTTTATTCATAATATATTTTATTGAAATAGCATATGTATCAAATTGGTATTTTTTGTGTTCTTCAAAATTGCCCAATTTTATTTAAAATTTGCTTATGTGTTAGAAATGAAATATTTATGTGTTAGAAATGAATATATTTTTAAAAAATTGAAGTATTTATTACATTCTATTCCTCTTAGGCTTTTAATTACTGGCTTAATATTCCATTGGACAAGTGCAATGAAATTGGAGAAATTGTTCAAATGTTGCACAATGCTAGTCTTTTGTAAGTATGTTTCATATACTTATTTGAAAATTAAATTAAATTTCTTAAAAATTTATTCAAATCAAAATTCTGAGTAGGAAGCAGGATGCATTATATGCATATGGAGACACTTTTCAAATCTGCCAATTGATTATTTACTTTTTAATAAAGTCATATTATTTTTCTGTAGTTTAATAAGATCACATTTAAAAAACTTTTGTGTGATATAAACTATAAAAACTAAATATATGTTTTGGCATTAATTTTAAAATTATTAAATCACTTTTCACTATAACAATGCCTACAAAGTAAAAAGAAAGAAAGAAACTTGATGTATATTTTATTAGCATTGAAATATTATAAAAAAGTATTTAAATAGACTTCAAAAAACAATTACTTATTATCTTAAGTTTTATGTATGACTTTAAAGTAAGTGATATTACTTTTGTCAAACTAAAAATGCCCCTTTCAATGCTTTTTTTTTCCTGATCAGTCAGTAAGTTCCACAATCCCATAATGATTGTTATGAACAAATAAATGCACTAGGTAGGGGAACATTGATAAGCCCAATAACAGTTAAATATGAAACAAAATCTATATATGTATGCATCTACATAAGTTGGCTATTGTGGTGTGTTCAAAAATATTAAAAATTCAAGTAAATGTCATCAGAGAGATAGAGAGTAAATTTCAGTTGGGTATCAAATATCCAGTATTTTTTTTTTTTTTTTTTTTTTTCCAATTTTTTTTCCCCCCGGTAAACTAAAAACTGGCACAAATGAATGGTGTTTTCTGCCATTGTATTACAATAGTAAAAATTAGTTTAATATAAAAAAAATATGCTCAACAACAAATATGAATAAATTTTCAATTGGAATTTGTAATTGTTGATAAACTTCTGTACAGTAATTTTGTTCTAATTTTAGTATGAGAATTTTTCAGTAGTTTTCATACTGTATTATTTTACTTAGTCTCAAGATCATCTCAGTTATACTCTTAAAAATTTCTATTTGGCTTTGATTTGATGGCCATTCATTAATTAAAATAGGCAACTTATGTGTGTGATTTAGTTCATTTAAATTGATTTGTGAATGATTTTTCAAAATAGCTTGAAATTTGTTTTATAAAGTAGGAAGTATTTTCAATTAATATTCTTCCAATCTTTGATAATGCTGAAAAAGTTTAAAATGTTATTAAACATATATGTAAGAAAGCCTTTATTTTGAATGATAATTTAATGTTCACTTTTTACCATAGCTATTAAAAAAGTATTTGGTATTCATTAAAAATTTAAACGAAAGTTCGAAAATTCCATCTTATAGAGCTCCTTTCCCAGTGTTCGGGAAGTACTTCCTCATCATTACTATTAAAGGAAATTGAACTTAATTTAGGAATTGCATAATTAAGGCATTTTTAAAAAGAAAAGGACTGTTGAAGAGGTGCCTGAGAATCGGCATGCGCTGTCTTGCCCCACCATTATAAAAATTTATAGTTCAAAGTCTATGAATATTTTGAGAAATGAAAATTTTATCACATTTAGAATAAATGAATTTAATTATATATATATATATATAATTTAAATGCAAATAAACCACCAAAACATTAAAATTATTTTAAAAAATCAGGAAATAAGTTTTAATAATATCAAATTAATTTAGGATATATGAGCTATTTTCTTTGAAAGTGGTGTAAGTGTATTTTATTTTATATGGAGATATTTAAGGTTTTGCACTTGAATAATTTGAAAAATATGAATATATGTTATTATGCTAGTTTTGCATTTTTTAAAATATTAAATTGATTTAAATTTATAATGTAATCATTTTGAAATGTGATTAACAAAAATTTATACTTTAAATGACTTCAAAAGGACTTTCAAAGTCAAAAAAAGTAAAAATCTTACATTTACAAAATATTAACTATGGCATCTCAATTGAAACAAACCAATTTCTTTTCATGAAATTTTTATTAAATACTTCAACAGTAAAAAGGCTTTATTTCAACATTTTCATATAGGGACTTTATATTCTATAATAAACGGGGGGGGGGGGGCCACTGAAATTCTGGGAAACTATGAAAATGTTTGTCATTTACAATGTTGCCACACATATAAAAATGAACCAAAAAGATTATGTAGTACAATTTTTAACTAAATAGTATATGTCTTTGAGGAAAGTGAACTTACACCATTTTCAAAGTAATTATATTTGTAACCTCATTAACTACGAACACCATTTTCAAATTAATTATTTATGTAACTTCATTAACTACGAAAATTTGTAATGATAAAAACAATGAAAATTTTAACAGATTTTTTTGGAAAAAGTTTATAAATAAAAAGTTCATAGTAAATTGTATTCATTTTTATCATTAATTATTTTTTTGTCAAAATGGACTTACACCACTTTTAAAGAAAACAACTCATATATTATTGCATTTATATCTACAAATACAATTTTGTGTGTGTGTGCTTATAATGAATTTTTTTTTTAGTATTTATATATAAATTTCAGTTTATTCTTTGTGATTATCAATATTTCTGTATTTAAGAAAAAGCAACATAATTAACAAAATAAAATTTTACTAAACTGATACAGATTCAGTATTCATAATTTTTTAAAGTAATTGTTATTGTATAAAACTATTTGTACATATTTTTGCTGTCAAGTATTGCATTTTTTAATCAAAACCCAAGTATTTATGTAATGCATTTGTAGATATATGATGGCTGTGTAAAATGAATTGTTTTTCAGTGTTAAAAATATACTGACATAATAAAAACAAAAGAAATAAGAATGAAAAAACTTAATTTTAGTAATGCGAAAAATGAATATTTAATAATTTTCACATTCTTTAAATCTTAGTTAAAAAAGTTTTACTGAGCTGTGTGTATTGTTGGAAGGTGCAGATTACCTGTTTTATATATATTGAACATACAGGTTCATTAATTCATAATAAATCTTCCTCATTACACATAGCCATATTAACTGATGAACAATTTATTTTGTATATATGTAATCTTGCTTTAATAAAAGAACAATTTTAATAGTGATAACATTTTTAGATTTATTTACTTACATTAATATCTCATTGTATTTGTCTTACAATTTTTTTTTAAAATTGGTTTCTGGATTTTCTTTTTAATTTTGAGGCAAAATTAGTTTTAAATTTAATATTTCTAATGTTTGGTTATTTTCTTAAAGAATATTAGCAAAATGGACAATTTCTAGTAATTACGTATTTTTTTTTTTTTTGTTGTTGTTGCATATGGTTAAATATCTTAGTTATTTAAGTAATATTTGTAATTATGTTTAATGTTATTTTTTACTTTGATTCCAAGATCTAATTTCAACATTATAAACCAGTATTTTCTTTTAAAATTTAGTTATTGCTACTTGTCTTTTAATTAGAATTGATGATATAGAAGACAATTCCAAATTGAGAAGAGGAGTCCCTGTTGCTCATAATATTTTTGGGATTGCTAGTACAATTAATTCTGCAAATTATGTGTATTTTTTGGGGTTAGAAAGAACTTTAAAACTTGATCATTCTGATGCTACAGCTGTTTTTACAGGTAAGTTTGATATAAACATTTTTCCTTTTAAAATTATTCCTTGTATGCTATATATTTTGATTGTATTCTCTTTTGTTGTATAATTAACATCCACATGTAAATTAATCATTTTTGGTGACCAAAAATTTATTTTCATCCAGATTCTGTATTGGTATTTTAAGTCTTTTTTTTTGGGGGGGTCTATCCTGCAATATTAATTTTTAGCTTATGAGTTCATATTTTTCCTTAAGTATACACTATTAAGCAGTTGTAATTCTTTTTATGTTGAAGATACTTAATTTTAAGAAATTTGCAACTATTACTTTTACTTTGTTTATAAAACATTTTTTCCTGGAGTTATTTTTTAATACTATTTTTTTTCTTTGGATTGCACGTGTTCATGCACATGTTAAAGACCGATTTTTATATGGTCTTTTATATTTATTTTTAAGGCACTAATAAATTATCTTCAGTTTGGATATATTACATAGTTTAAAGCTAAGAGGGATTTTTGATAACAACTCATCTGCAAAATTTTTCATGGTATATCCATGTACCATATAGATAATGTTTTTCATCATAATTTAAGAACACAATTATATTTCAATGAATGCTTTTGTATTATTTTTAAAGTAAGTTTTAGGTTTGTCTTCAATTTAAATTTGTTTTTGGGGTGTTTCAGTTAAAAAAAGATTTTTATTATATAAAAAAAAAATAACCATGTTTAATTTTCTTTTTAAAGAACAGTTGCTTGAGCTACATCGGGGCCAAGGAATGGAAATATATTGGCGAGATAACTTCTTGTGCCCTACTGAACAAGAATACAAGGAAATGGTTAAACGAAGTGAGTTATTTTAACATTAGAGTTGCTCCATTACACATTTTGTTTTGAAAATTAGTAATTGTAAAAAGCAATTTATGCATTTTTATGATATTTTTTTTTTCACTGATCATAGGCCTTTTATTCATCTTTCTTGAGCAAAACTTTTATTACCTCTTTTTTATTTTTTCCACTTTATTCGCCTCTTACTCTTTTAAATTTCATATAACACAAATTCTTTTGCTTGTTTTTTTTTTTTTTTTTTTTAACTCTACATGGAACTGTCAATATTCACATTTCCTTAAAATAATTGTTATAAATGGAAGCGTTTTTAATAAAGCATTTTTGTTTCATATCAAATATGTTGAAATAATTAACTTTAATAACTGTTCGTAATTAATGTATGAAAGAATAATTCATTTGGGAGGAATCTTCCCTATAAAAGCACCCTAAATATTTAAACATTATGAAATACATCACATAAAGTGAATGGAGTGCTGACATCAATACTTTCTGAATAACCTACATCTCTCTGATCAGACCAATCTTAAAATTTAGTAATCAGATTTATTTTTGTGCATCACTAATTTAAGGAAATTGGAGTAAGTATAATTGGGTGCTGTTCACATTACCACCAGTATGACAAGAGCCTAGTGGATGTTTTGTATGAGCGTAGTTTTCAACTCTTGAATTTGAGAAGCATAGGATTTCAAAGTATTTCAAAAGATTTGCAGTTATAGTGATCTTAATGGAATATTCACATTTCTTAGATATTGGTCAAATAATTCGGCTGAAAAGAAGTAGCCCTTTTTCTCAGATTCACTTGATCAGCATGTTGGATCAAAATGTTGAGAGGCATTCTTGAAGTCAAACTTTAATCATCTTGAAGGACTACCAAGTGCTCATTTCTGGACAACTCAAGGTCAAAACTAATACAAATCATAATTTATTTGAATATCTATGCCAACTTACTCTTGAAATCATCATCCAAATTCCCTAGGCAGCTATTCAGATTTATACCAATGACAGTGGAGATTAAAGACAGTGGAGAGCCTATGGTAGTGGTATCTTTATCAAGGCCCGTTCATTCTCTGATAAACTCAAGATTGGAAATCTGGATTTTTGCTCAACTATCTGATGCAACTTATTGCTATTGAAGGGTCTCTAAATGTGCTATAAAAACCAAAACCTCATTTGTTGATATTTGGATCATGTCAGGGAGCTGCAGTGCCATCCAGCACCTAAGTAATTGTACTTAGGTCAACAATAGAGCTGCAGTTTCTGTTCTTTCCTTAAATACCTTTTACAGCAACATGTACAATCTACTCCTTCTCATATAGGACTTATGGTAATGAAATTGCTGTTGTATTGGCCAAGGAATGGGATTCTAATCTATCAAGCTCAAAAATTTCTCTCTCTTACCTTGAAACCTACTCAAAAATAAAAATTTCAAATCAGCAATTATGGACTCCTTCAGCAATTATCCAACTCGCTCATGGCTCCTGTTGGTGCCCTTACCATGAAGGGAGATAAAGGCATCCAAATTTCTAATGTAGACTATTCATTTGTAGATTTGCTAGCGCACATCAGGACACATTAGGGTCTTACTTTTGGCAAGTTGAAAACTTCTCCGACCTACAGCATTTGTTATTCTGCCCAAGCCTTTTCCTACCATCTTTTAAATCGTATGGGACTTGACAGAGATTTATTTATTATACTTCATTTTGTATATGGTTTCTTGAGGATTTTGATCTTATGGATTGGTGTAACCTTCAATTAGACCATATGGAATAAGTCACTACAAGTACTTCATTTATTCTTAAAATACCCGTGGCAACTGACAAAGATACATACTGAAAAAGATACATACAAATTCAGTAAATCTTTATTTTAATGTGTTATGTAAGTATGGTTTGTCAATCTTTTTCGTATCAGATTTAACCAAAATTGACTTCCTTTTTGAGTAAGTGATGTATTCAAAATTAGTGAATATATATATACACACATATATATTAATATCATTGATTCTCTAAATAAATATGTAATTCAGTTTGATATATATACACACATATATATATAAAATTTAGAACTGAGAGAAAATGCAATAAATGTTTATTATTATTGTTTAACTCTGTACTGTGTGATTAATATGAAGGTTTAACTATTTATTGCATAAAAGGCAATTCAGATATTCAAAAACTGTTTTCTAAAGTATATATATATTTTCAGAAACTGGTGGCTTATTTGGACTTGGTGTGAAATTAATGCAACTATTTAGTAGTAATAAGAGGTATTGTTTGTATTTAATCACTTAATTGTTATATGTATATATATGTATTAAAAATTGTTTTAGGGGTAAATCTTATTTCTTAATGTTTTTTTTTTTTCTGATGTTAAATTGTTCATTATATATCCATCATTTTATTCATTTAAATATACATCTAAATAACTGCACATACTTTCCGTGGTGATCCAAATTTTCTCCATGTTCATTTTAAGTAAAATAGTAATGTGTTTTTCCATCTTGATATCTCTGCCATTGATTGCTGTGTCTGGACAATTGTCAGGGAAATCTTCAGTGTCCATTGTTGAGGAAATTGAATGCATGTGGACTCTTGTCTTTGCCAATCAGAAAATTGCAGCTCAAATAATCACTTATTATCATTGTCTATAAGTATGTAAAATTCCATAAATCATTTGTGTATGTGATTCTAATAGAACGTTTAGAGTTGAGAGAATTGTATGCCATAATTGTTTTGAAGTTGTAGACACTTAAATAGAAGTTGTTTAGGATTAAATGTTGTGCTGATTGGAAACATTCTGTCCAAACTGAAGGGTCATCAGTAAGGATGAATTGTGATTTTTTGAATGTCATTGACATGAAATCATGTGGCTGCAGTAGCCTAGTGGTCAAGGTTTGGATTCGTGGCTGGCAGTTTTTGTTCAATCGCGGATTCGAGCCTTGGCTGCTGAAGACCCGCTGTGTAGCTGGGGCTGATGCACATTAAATGTGTCATGCAAATGTATAGTGCAAAATCCACCGGTTGGCGTGGTGCAGAAGTTAGGAGAGGGGGTGCCAGCTTGGGTGTCATCCTCGTCACTTGACCGAGGTTCAAAATTATGAGGTCCACTGCCAATAATCCTTGTGTTGCTTCTAGTGTGATACTAATAAAAATTAAGCTAAAACTAAAAAAACTGATCTGAAATCATAAAGCAAAAGGAATGAAAGGTGATCAATGAATAAAAAAAATGTAGGAAAAGCAAGTTAATTACCAGGTAATGCTTTTTTTTAACATGCAAAAAGTTGTCCACCATTATTTCTACCTGAAGGACAAACAGTGAATGCTGCTTAAAACACAGAAGCCCCCAAACATTTGAGAAGCCCTCAAACATTGAGTGTGGCCAAATTTCTGTCATGTTAAGGATGGTTTCTGCATAATAGCAATGCTCATCACTATATGTAGTGATTGTTTGCAAACTTCTGGTCAGAAATTAAATCACTGGCTGTGGGATTATGTGAAACATATTGCATTCAGTAGTCTGAGTGCAAACTTAACTGAGTTGAAGACATGCATTGCACTATACATTTTCAATATCAGCACAGATACACTTTGATCTGTTGCGAAGTATTTCTGTTTTTTCTTTGTTTCTTGATTTGAACTTGTGGCTGAAAATGTTGGAAGCATATTGAACATTTTTTTTAGCAAGTCTCTCCTGCAATTAAAAAGTGATTTCGTTTTAACTTTAATTGTTTTTGGCTTTAAAACAATTGAGAAAACATTTTTCCTATCTGACGTGGTAATAGCCAAAATTTTGAACTATTTTTTTATTCTGCCATTCTCTCTCTCCCCCCCCCCCTTCTTCATGTATATTCAATCAAACTTCAGATCATTCCAATCAGTGATTCTTTTTTTACATCTTTTTGATAGTTGAACTTTAATTTAAGCCCCTTGTACTTTGATAAGGATAAAATTGTCTTAGCTTAAAGTTTATTTAATAGATAGTTATTACCTCATTTCATTTATTTGTTTGCAGACTGTGTGTGCTTCAAATTTGGCAGTTGTTTTGTCAAAAGTGAAAGTGACTAAAATAATTAAATTATTTAAGGAAAAATTCACAAAAATTGATCATATATATATATATATATATATATATATAATTATTATTATTAAAAACTCATCTTCTGTTAAATATATTTTGTTTGATGAATCAAATGTGTAATTTTGATAGTTTTCATTTCTTTTTACATTCTTTACAGAATTTTAAGTTTTATAAATTTTAAAAACATTTTTTAATAAAAATATTTTATTTACATTTTTGATACAATTATCATAAATGAATTTATTAAACAGTAATATTAATTAGTGCTTGAAGTTTGCTGATATTTCAAGTGTCATATGCAACAAAGATCTTTATATTTTAGACCTTTTCCCAGCATTTAACAACCATAATATGAGTATTCAAATCATGTTTTATATTTCTTTATGCATCCTTGTGAAACATTAATGGTTAAGCATGATTGTAGGTCTAATCCATGAAGTTACATACTTCGTAGCTTGGCTTCTATTCTTTGAAGATGTGTAATTTTTAGTGTAATTCCAACTGTTGTAAATGTGATATTTGTTGTTAACTTTCAGAGATGTACACATAAAAAGCATTCCATTAACAATTGGAAAATACTACAGAGATATTTATAACTAGATTAAAAAGTTGCTTTTCAATGGAATTAAAAGGGTTTGTTACCATCTGTCTTATTTCTCAAGTATGTTTTAGTATAGCTAGTTAATTATAAAGCTAACTAAGTGCTTCAAATCAGAATCTAATTATACAAAAACATGTCATTAGTTTCGTTTTTCCTTTTTTATGAGTGATTGATAATTTATAAAATGATCATTTTATGATATTTTTAAAAAGTTCATTCTAAATACTTATTCATTTTCTTAAATTTTCATGTCAGGTGTTAATATGAATAAGATTAGTGAATCACCTGAATTGCCAGCAGTGTAGGATGTAATTTCAAATGAGTAGAATTAAAATATATAATAAAATTAATTATGGTATAAGAAGTATTTGTGAAAATTGCCAATTTTTATTAAATACATTGTATTTTTCAGTGACTTCACTAAAATAGTAGCTCTTATGGGTCTTTACTTCCAAATAAGAGATGATTATGCTAATCTTCAGTCAAAAGAGGTACTTTTCAATCATATCTATTATTTGAATTTTGTTTACAGGTATTCTGTTTCATTATTTCTTAGAATCATCTGTGATGTTTGTATTGATATCATTGTATTCTTACCCTAACAGTATACAGAAAATAAAAGTTATTGTGAAGATTTGACAGAAGGAAAATTCTCTTTTCCTGTTATTCATTCCATCAGAAGCAATCTGGGTGATCCAAGAATTATGAGTATCCTTAATCAGTTATTACTAAATATCTTGTTTGCTTAAATGTGATTTAAAATATTTTTTTTCAATTATAATATGCTTTTTATTGTGTACTTCCTTGACTGAGTGTAAAGATATAATACGCCAAAGAACAACAGACATAGAAATTAAAAAATATGCAGTAGATCTTATGGAAAAAATTGGTTCTTTTGAATACAGCAGAAATGTTCTTAAGGAATTAGATGCACAGTAAGTATATTATAGAACTATTGTAATATATCCTTATGTATATTTGACAGCTACTTTTCTGTTAGGTGATTTAGATTTAGTTATGCATTTGTTGCTTTTATAAAAATTATTATTTATCCATATTAGTTATCTTAATTTATTACTTTAAAAAGCATTGTTCATTCATCTTATCAATTTCATTTATTACTATAGCATTGGCACTTTGAACTATTAAGATTTTCATTTAAATCTGTTTATATATTAAAGATATTTCTTTGTTGTATTATTTGCTTTTTAACATACTTCTACTGCCAGATTTTTTTTTTTTTTTAATTCTTTAATAAGTACTGGAAAACCATCTTATCACAAAAATTTATAAATAAGCTGTAAAAATATTAGAAATATTAATGTTCTTGTGTAATGCATGTATTGAAAAATGTTTAATTATGCTTTAAAAAAATTAGAACATTTCTGAATGTCATTGCAAATGATGCATAATATTTTGTATAATATGAATGTGCTGTTTTATCCAACCATCCTTTTATTTAACTTACAACAAATTTGTCTGAATGTAATTCTTTTTTAAATGTTCTTTCAGAGACAGATGCTTTGTGATATGCCTTTGTTAGTTATGCAATTATCATATGTAGTTATTCTTAAACGAAAAATAGATACTATAAAAATCAATCAAAAGTTAAATTTTATGGAACACTATTCCAAAATTGTTCAATTAACCCTCTGACTGCTCAGACTTTGTGTCGGACGAAATTTGCTTCAAAAAAGTGCTGGGGAGGTTGTCATATTTTAAATCTTAATATATTGAATTGAAAAAAAATGCATTTTTGCCTTCAGAAAAGATTTTTATATGATTTTTTATCATGAGAAACTAAGCTGCCAGAAAAACCAATTTCAGATGTTATCACCAAAAAAAAATTTTTTTTAATAAATTTATTGCATATTTTATATCTTATATAAATAATAATTTAATATAAAGCAATAATTTATATAAAATAAATTGCATATTTTAGAATCTTAATATGTTGAGGAATTGAAAATGCATTTTTTGCTTCTAAAAGATTTTTTATATGATTTTTATCTGAGAAACTAGCTGCCAGAGAAAAAGCAATTTCAGATGTTATCACCAAAAAAAAAAAATTTTTTTTAATAAATTTATTGCATATTTTATATCTTATATAAATAATAATTTAATATAAATAAATAATTTATATAAATAAATTGCATATTTTAAATCTTAATATATTGGAGAATTGAAAAATGCATTTTTGCCTTCTAGAAAAGATTTTTTATATAGATTTTTATCATGAGAAACTAAGCTGCCAGAAAAACCAATTTCAGATGTTATCACCAAAAAAAAAATTTTTTTTAATAAATTTCAATTGAATAACAGTTAATTTCTATTTATTGCATAACATAAAAAAGTACAATATATAAAATTTAAGAAAATATAAAGCACTGAGAAAAAAAAATACCTTAGAAATGCAGTTTAATATGATAGAGTTCGAAACAAGGTTCAAGGCAAAGTCCAACTTCACAGTCCTTGCACCAGATTCGTGTTTCTTTGCGATTTTTTCCCCCCATTTTCATCTTTTCTTGAACAGCAAACAGCTCACTGTCTTTGATGCTCTCTTTTTATGGGGTTAGGTGGTATGTGGCTTGCAAAATGATGAGCTGTCAATCTCAAAGGGTTTGGAGTAGAACTCGGTCTTCCAGAACAGCCGCTTTTATCTCTATCAGAATACTTTTGGATATTTTCTTCAACCATTTGCAAACGAAATTCCAAAAGCTTTATATTTTGTGTCAGGTTTTGCTTTTTGTAAAGCACATAGGCATTCCACAATGATTGATCTAAAAACTGCCTGAAAATTTTGAAATAATACTTCCCTTGTTGTTTTCAGAGCCTAGGGTAGTAGGACACTTCTTGGTCGCATAAATCGACTCCAACCATTGTATAATTATAGTCACAAATGACAACTGGTTTCATAACAGTCTTTTTAGATTTGCATGTCACTAAATAAGAGTATAAAGTAATCATCATGAATAGTACTCATAAGGCAGATACTCTTCTTGTCCTGCCACTTAGGGGCCATAAATTTGCCTCTTTGATAAGCAACAATTTCACCCTTGGGGACTTTCTCTTTTGAAAAATTGATAGGAAGGTCTTTTCTGGTTTTATTCACTGTCCCATAAGTGTCCGTCTTTTCTGTAACTAAGTTGTCTGCAAGTGTGGAGACATATAAAAATTATCAATAGGGACATAATAACCTTTTCTCAGGAATTGATCCATCAAGTGTAAAACAATTTGTGTTCTATCTAATCAAGGATTAGATTCCTTTTTGTTTGGTTCAGAGAGTACCTATTGACTTTTTCAAAGCTATAGTATATATATCCATATACATATATATCCACACACACGCATATATATATTCTTGATTCTAAAATATTTTTCTAAATAAACTGTATTAATTTCTTTTAATAAAGTTTTATTCAAATTTTGTTAGGAAATTTTAATTGTACCAGTATTATTCTTTTCTTAATTTTGTTGTTTTGTGTTTAAATGTAAGGAATTTAATTTTAACGCTCAAGAATTTCAATCTGCTTGCAAACTATTTTTCTCTAAAGTATACTGCATGAGTTGAAGCATTAGAAAATACTATCCCCACTCCCCTTTTATTAAATTTGTAAGTGAGAATATCTGTGTATTTAAATAGTTCTATCATATGAATTCCAGAATCATTAAATTGTTATATTTTATTGCTTGTATTTATACTATTGTTTTGATAAGGTATGTTGCTTTGAAAGAAAGATTGAGTTTATTATTGTAAATTTAGGAAAATGCATATTTAAAAAAAAATTAATTTTTTGTGATTATTAAATTTTTTTTAAAGAAATCTGCTTTGGTGTTACACGCAAATTTGTTATTAATAAATTTTGTATGCCTTGTGGAATAATTATAAAAATGAATCCACTATTAAAGGATTGAAAATGTTCCATTTTTTCCTTTGAGGCAAGTAACCATATTGCTCTAGATATCTTCAATTGAGAAGTTAATCAAAAGTGGTTCAGCATTTCAAAGTGTCATTCAAATAGTCAAACAAAGTGTCATTCACTAAAATACATTTAATTATTTGTAAAAAGGGTAAATAATAATCTGAAAAGAATGAAATTCTAACCCTATTTTCTTTGACTTTTATATGTGCAATGCTAATTAACTAATAAATAGTTGGTAATTATATTAAATCATGATGTGACTCAACTATCCCTTTGTTTTTCACAAGCCTTTGTTTTTTGATTTAAAATTTTTATTTATATAGATTTTTAAAAAGGCATATTGATATGTACATATATTTATTCACTATTTTAGTTTATATGTTTATTTGTTTGTGCCTTAATAAGAAAGTTGTAACAAATGAATGCTCTTAAATTTCTCATTGATGTGCAACCTCAAAATGGGGCTGTATGGAATAAAGATTTTTTTTTTCTCATCATAAGTGTTTATTTGTGTTGAGTAAAAATTATCCAGTTATGTAGGAAACTAATGTGTTTTTCATTTTCTTACAGAGCAAGAAATGAGATTAATCATCTTGGCTGCAACAAGTACCTTATTGCTGTCTTAGATGAATTAAAACTATGGTAGCACTCACTATATATCCAGTTTGTCAAAATTACAAATTACTCTTTTTCCATATAAATGTAGCAAAATTAAAACAATATTATTGTATTTTGTATTTTCAGAAAATAATTCCAAGAATTTGATTGTTTTGTCTTGTGCCTTAAATCTTGACAACTTTTCTGTGTAATTTAGATAAATTTTGGTTTTCTTAGCTAAAATCAATAATCATTTCAAGATTCATTTGTTTAGAGTACCATTTTCATTCATAAATTCAAATGACAAAAATATTTAGTTATGTGTATTTTTTTATCGTGTGAATTAAAAATGTTCCTAGATCAAACAATTTTATTTAATATTTCTTAAGTGTTCATATAATTTAACTTGAATTTTTTTTTTCCATAGCAAATTTGAAATAATGTTAGAAAAATTGATCATATATAATTTATGGGATTTACAGCCAGAATTTCTTTACTAAATTAAAAATAAATGTTAACTTCAATGTTTAAAACAGATTTCTTTTTACTAAGAGTGTGAAATACTGCTAGTGTGAATTAAAATTGTATATTATGTTGCAAACAAAATATTTTTTGTATTACAAATCTGTATTGGGTTCATCCATATAAAATCCTTAAAGAACAGTTTTATTTTTATTATTTGCTGTAAAAAAATTATATCTTTAATTCTAGGTTTTGTTGTAATGAAACAAAAATGCCCTGTATGTGTTTGCTTCTAATTGATATATTGTATCAAATTCAATATGTCATAGGAGTGATACATTTGTTAATGATGCATTTTGTTCTATGTTTATATAAAAAAATATATATTGAATTGTTAAAAGAGGAGGAATTGTTTAGTCTTCCATAAGAAGACTAAATAGCAAACAAATGATATAAATGATGGTAGAATTAACCATTCATAAAAATGTAAAATGAATAATCAGTACTGTGCTGTAAAATTATAAGTCATTTGTGATACATCATCAAGGTGAAAGTCACAAACTCTTTAAAAATGTATATGAATGAAAATGTATTTTATTTAGTGAATTCTGTACTCCATATTTGCCAGTAAATTTTCTATCACTCTCAATTTTTTTAATTAATTCTTAAATAAACATCACACTTATAGTGTTATTTAATTCATAATTAAATGTTCATTTAAAAAAATTATAAAATTAAAACAGTTATTTTGCAAACTGTAAAATTACCACAAATACATAGAAACTAATGCAGAATCAATAGCCTGATTATCAGTATTAGCTAATTGTAGCTAAATTATTTATGTTTTGTTTTTCATTAGGAAATTAAAAAGTATTGTGCTTTAAAATAAATTTAGTTTTGTGTTGAATGTTATTCCCAAAGAAAATTAACGTCAAAAAGCATTGATGTTGATGGTAGTAGAAATACAAATATTTAACCATATCTTTTCTGAGTTGAGGTATTTTTCCCATCTCTAAATTGAATTTGTGGTTATTGTAGCCTTGTGTGTGAGTCTCAGTTTAGCTTGCAAGATGGATGAAATTTTATGACTTAGTTGAGCTGATAAAAGATGCTTTTGCTCATTAAACCATATTGAGTTCATTATCTCGTATATTATGGTGTAAGAGTTTGGAGAAAGAGATATTTGCTCAAGCTTTGTTCATTTCACCAGAATTCAAAATTATGTTTGTCATCCGTACTCCATTATGCAACTCTCTTGCAGCAGTATAATACAAAATAATAAACTATCCCTCAAGCTTAGATTTAGAGATTGGATTTCATGGTTTTTTAATGTATTCAGCAATGATATTTTGAAGACTTAATTTAGTGCTTGATTAGTAAAAAAACAAAAATATTTTTAGAGCTCAAATATTGATTGTTCACTACTATTGATTGTTATATCTTCAATTGAAAAAATATGTTTATCAATTATATTTGAACAATACAAAAGGCTATTCCAAAGGGTTAGAAATTTTGACTGTGTGTTTTGTTAGTAATATTTAGAAAAATTAAACATAAGAATGTTTTCTGGTCTTGTTATGTTGAATTGCCTGTTTTATGAAGTAACTTATTTTTGTTGCCTTTGTCGAAATATATTTATTCCAATGTCTTTTGTAGAGTTATGTTCATTTGAAAGCAGAAAATTTATTAAATCATAGATACATTATAATTTTTAACTATATTTTGTACTACTATATGTAAATCAAGTATTTAAATTATAAGTTTGTATTGTTTTTTACTGTGCTCCTCTTGTTAGATTTTAAAATATAAATTTTTTATAAAATTTTGTAAGATGAGAAAAACCTATGAGAATGAATTTTTAGTTATATTTCTATACTTTTAAGTTAAAAAAGTTATTACTATATCCAACTTTGCAAATTCCTTGCCTACTGTTAAGTTATTCTTCAATAAACTTGTCCAAATTGTTTAACATTTAGCAAATGTTACATGTGTCATTCAGATGTCTAAATAGGGATATGGCTGTGAAGCTTACTAAAGATACTTATTAATTTCATGTCAGAAGAAAACTACAACAGTTTCATTAAACTAAATAATACAAATTCATAAAAAATTTCTGTTTGTGAAATCATATTGGTCTAAAATTAATGAATTATGTCATCAACACATGAATCCCTTGTTGTACTTATTCTTCATAGGAATTCCTTGACAAACATAGAATTACTAATTTTATTTAATTTTGTTTCTCTATCTGCTTTCTCAGTCATATTTAGATTCAGAATTTACAATCAGACTGTGTATAACTGTCCCCTCCTCTTCCCAGTATACATATTAAAAAGAGGGAGAACAAGAACAGGGTGTATTATCCTTGAGAATAAAACTGTTTAATTTTGATATAAATAGCTACTAATATTTTGGAAGAATTCAAAACAATTATTTTTAATTTGTTTCCTTCATTTTTAATGCTCTACACTAGTTTAAATGTGTTGAATGTCCACCAGGTGTTTATTATGGTATTGGTATTCTTATCAAGACAAATTTTAACTAAAAGATTTTATTTTTTAAATTATAACTATGTCATTGCATGCTTTTCATTCCTTTTATATTAACATATCAGCACACTTATAATATATATATATGGGGGGGAGGCAAACACAAATTAAGAAAGATCTTTTATGTATATAATATTTAATTAAAAATTTCTGATTTTGTACTTGATTGGTACTTATGATTCCCACCAATTTGTTTGATAGCTGTACTTTTTTACAGCTATTGTATTAAATAATTTACCTCATATTGCATTGTAAATAATCATGTATGTGAAATTTATGTTTAACTTAGTAAACTTTTATTTATAAAAATATGTGTATTTAATGTTCCATTAGGCAAGCCATAAAATATCAAAATTTATTTTTATAGATTTTTTAAGTTCAATGACTTGCAAACATTTGTGGAAGCATTTCACTGCCATAAATATGATTTAATTTATGCATTGCTATTTATTTCTCTGTTTTTGCAAATGCGTTTATACCTTTGGTTGTGATATGTATTATTGATGTTTCCTATATTGATATCTTATATTTATTACATTGCATGTTGTGTTTGTTTTAATGAAATGTTTTCCCCCTCTTGTAATGTAAATGTAGATTATTTTATATTTAAAGATTATCTGAAATTTAGGAAATTTAGATATGCATTGTTTGATATTTCTCATGGCATTAGTGAACATAATGTATTGCTCTCTTACAAATGATATTTAAACAATTTTTTAATAAAGCCAATGATAAAAGAAGGTAATAAGAATCATAAAACTGTTTACCTTCTTTTCCCCCAAAACTTTTCCCATAAACATGTTAGTAAAATCTTTATTGATAATGTGAAAAGAAATATAAGCTTTTGTGGGTTATTGGAGTATATATAAATTCTTATAATTCATTCGTGCTTTTATGTGTGTATGTGTATATACACATATATATAGTGTGTGAATTCTGAAATTCCTTAAGAAGCATTTTATAAATGCTATATTTCTTTTTATATTATCTTAATATCTTAGTTATTATTCAAAATGTAGACCACTGAGCAAAATTGAAAATTAGCATACTGTTAATTACCATGGATTATTTTCTTACATATTTACAAATATTGTTGACAGCACAAATAAATGCAATTGTATCTATGGAAATTTAAAGTTTAAATGTTTCACTCATTTATATATTCTTGTATAAGTAAGTTAAATAAAAAATACCAAATATAGGTGTTTATTTTACATTAATTGTTGCTGAATGAATATCAAAACTGACTAAAATGAAAAAATTTGTTGTAATCAAGAACTTAATTTTCATTGCATTAAACATAAGGTAGCTCTAATCTTCCTTTTTTTTTCTTCTTAAAACTCATGTGTAGATAAAAAATGCATTGTGATGGGGAGGGGGGTTATTTTTCAAACTTTATTGTTCTGTCTTCTTAAATCTAATATGAACAGTGATTGACATAATTACATTCTTTAATTATCAAATTGCATATAACTGGTTTCATTGGCCATCAAGATACCTTCTGAATAAATAAATATTTAGTTGAAAACATGTAATTTTTCAGTTGTAATTAAAAAATTTGAGTGATAAAAATACTTTTTGTTATCTGTATTCCTAAAACTTTTTTTTTTTTTTTTTTTTCAATGACAGTATACATTAACTTTTCAAATTCAATGATATTTTTTTACCATCCAAATATGCATTTAAAACTAAATAATTCAAAACTGCTATATTTTTTTTTTCTTTTTGAATAATTCAAATGGATGGTTGTGGTATGTAACAGCCCTTTATTATGATTAAATCTTTTATCTTGTTAAGTCATTTGATAATCAATCTGATGTGTGAGATCATCTAAAATTTAAAGATTTTTCAAATCTGAATTAGCAAAATAATTGCTGAGTTGGTTGCTAATAGGAAATCAAAATTATATTATTGAAGAAAATGCTTCCTCGAAATGCAAAATTTTTTCTATCACATTCAAATGTGCACGATTTTCAATATCAGCATTAGGAAACTATTCTCTAATTTTTCTTCTGCTTTATACTGCACAAATATTTTGCATTCTTTAAGAAAGGCATTTCTTAAATTTTATTTTAATACTGTCCACCAATTGAATGGCTGAATAACACATGTTTAATTATCAGATCAGCAACAAGGTACAAATATCCATATTGTGATATCTAAATTGTCTTATACCACTTGGTTCAGTTTTTGTCAAAATTCCTTTGATTTCCAAAAATATGTTCTACATACCCTCTTCATCTAAAAATAATTTTTTTCCATCAAAGACGATTTGGATTGGGGATAGTAATAAAAAAAATCTGAATGTATATTTAGTGCGAGATTCAAGATGGTGAAAAATTTCTCTAATTAATTTTGGTGTATTTAATTGAAAAATATTCGAAGGTTTTTTTCTTATCTTTTATTTATATTTAGTTTCGAAAATATAAATTTTAGAAACCATTCTTATTTACTCACACAGTTAGAATAATAATTATGTGTTCAGCTTTGCAGTATCAAAAGCTGCAAACATATTTTTAATGATGATTAAGTATATGGTTATTTTTGTATTTTAATAAATAATTATTAGGTGATATTTCTGTGTAAAAGCATCAGACTCATTTTAATGGTGACTGAAAAAAGAATAATTTTTTATGTTTTTTTGAAATTTTGTAAATATTTAATGCTGTTTGTACATATGTTACATGATAAAATGTATATAAGATGAATGTACTGAAAGAAATGTTAACTCTTGTCTAAAAAAAATTTACCAAGATTTTATAGTAATATAACTAACACACAAACAATTATACTTGGTTGTAAATTTTATGTCAGAAGTGGAAATCTAAGTATGAGTTTTATAAAATGCTAATTTTTTAGTATGTGGTTTAATTTTGGAATTACCATCGCACTAAAGCAGTATGAAGGCGTTGAAGACAAATTTTATTATATTGAACCAATTAACTCCTAACTTCCACACCATACCTTGGAGAAATTGTAAGATCTGATTCCATGTAACATGCAGCAGTTGCCAGTTTTCCAAAATAGGTTTCAAGTGAAATTTTAGTCGAGATAAACAAATAAATAAAATTGGTTACGATTCATATCATTGATGTGAAAGACAATCGAAATAAAAATTGAGAATTTTTTGTCTCATTTATAGTTAGCTTTTAACATGTGGCTTATTTTAACTTAGCTTCTTGAGAACAGAATTCAGAAGTAATGATGCTGTATTTAAAAAAAAAATTTATTTAAAAAGATTTATGATTTCTCTCAAATTCAGTTCAATTTTGAAGAGAAAAAATTAGTTAAAATTATTTTTTCACCTTCCAGGCTGCGAAATTGAAGAATAATTTTAAATTAGAATCCTTATAGTACTTTAGAATGATTAAGACTTAACTAAAAGTAGAAAATTAAACTGTGACTTTTCAGTGTTAATTGTTGAAAATAGATGGCGCTTTCTACATAGTTATCAAGCATTGTGAATCTAGTATTGGTTTACCATTTTACTTCCACTTTCCAACCACCCTCCCCAATGTTTTAAAGAACACCGTTTTTTTTTTTTTTTTTTTTTTTTTTTAATTGATCATTTAATTATTTTGTGAACTTGAAAAGTTCAGTTAAAAGAACTTTGTAATATAAAGGTCTACTCGTCCTTTCCATAAAAATTTTTTTCATTTTAATATAAATTACCGAAAATTTGTTTACGTTATTTTTCTAGATTTTATTCACAATTCGGTTTTTTTTTTTTTTTTTTTTTTTTTTACCCCAAGACGTCAAATAACGTATTCTGTTATTTTCATATCAATTCAAAATTTATTGTAATGCTAATTCTACACTTATTTGGAACTTTTAAAAATTGTGTATAACTTGTTACAGAAAATATAATTGCATAACAGCATTCAAACAAAAACTTATGACAAAAATATTTCAAATTTATTTGATTTTCATTTTTACCAATAATTGACTTTTATTTATTTTTTTTTTTTAAATTCGTAAAAGAAATCTGTGGATTCTTCCTTGATATCATAGTTTCACTTTCATTTTTGACAAGCAGTTATTAAATGATATTGACATGGAATCAAAATAGAAAGGAGATTGTAAAGCAGATTCTTTTGTTTACTTATTTCTTCATAGAATATTGTAATGCAGATATATTTTGTTATATATTAAACATAATTTCTTATTTTATTGCTTTTATTCATTGTTCTAATTCTATTCCTAATAGAATAAAAAGCTATTCAAATATATAAAAAAAGAACCTTAACTGTAAATTATGATAATTTAGCATTTTTATTGTTTGACTTTTTTCTGATGTCAGCCTAGTGTTTATAATCCTCTGGAAACTAATAAGTTATGTTGAAACTTGAGGAATGTAGAGACTTTTTTTAAAAAAAAATTTCAGCTTCTAATTACTGATTTCTGGTGTTAATTTTCTAAATTTTATTCACCATTCTGTTTCCTTTTTAGAACGTGAAATAACGTCTCATACTGAAATGTTTGTCAATCACTTTTCAAACGATGATCCACAGTAATTCAACCGCCTTAAATTTCAATGTATAATTAGTATATAAATTGATTACATCCTAATTTTTCTTTTCCAAATGAGATATTTAGCTTTTTTACAAAACTATACGTAATATTTATCATAGTAGTAACTATTTATCATAGTTACATATTATTACAAGGTCCTTTTTTTTTTTTTTGGAACCTTCGATGGATCATAAAAAAAAGGTAAGAATACAGAACAAGATGAATTTATCGCCTAAAGTTATGTACAAACACCTTCACTTTTCTACATAATCACCGTGATGATTCTGGCTTTAGTCATATCAGTGAACGTTCGAGGATTCTTACTGCCCGTTATGTGAGATAGACTAACACTTTTGTTTGAAATGGCTCTTCGCAGTCGTCGACAATAAAGAGCTGCATTGATCTTAGTCCCTGATTCCACAAGTTTTCTGTTGTTGAAGGTTTGTTTGAACAAATTTGCATTCTTACCCCCCTTCATTGTGAACGTTGGTCCGCCCGTGTTTAAATTGTCTACACCATTTAATTACAATACCTTCACTCTTGAAGTTTTCATTTTTACTCGGCTCTTTTTGTGTGTGTGTGTGAATTTCGACTGCATTATTCCCTTCTGCTAGAAGAAAGCAGAATAGCCCTCGTGTTGCTTCTAGAGCTACGTTAATGAAACCAAACCTTGAAGAAAACAGATTACGCAACTCGCACATGGCGGAAGTATCAATTGTGCCTAATGCTCAGCTTATAAGATCGTAAAAAAGCATCGGTAACAGCAGAGATTACAATTAAATGCGCACTCGCCTACCACGCATCCCCAACTCCTGCCATGTGTCTAGTTGTTTAGCAGTTCGATCACAGGTTGGGAAAAAACGACCCTCATAAAAATTTATCTGCATTGGAACAAAAACGTCAAACACCGTGCAATTATTTATTTTCAAAGATTTTATTTCTTTAACCACCCATATCAATAAATTCTAGTTATATTTTTTCTTTCCCAATGAATTTCATAATCCCGACAATCATGCCTGAAGGCAGAGGAGTCTGGTAGTTCAGTGTCAGTTCTGGAAAAATGTTTGCCCGTTTACTGAACACGTTTCTAGATATAATGAATATATGAAAGAAACGTTTTAAAAGGAGAGAAGACTATCGTAATATAGTTTATGAATTATTCCGTTTAAAAGTTCCCTGCAAGACAATATTTCATTATTACAATAATAGTAGTTCTTAACACAATGTTATTTATTTATTGCATTGTATAACTATATAATAGTATATATGCAACATTAATCTTGCAATATTAAAAGGACATGGGGACCGGACTTGCCTTCTTGAGGTAAGTACGGGCATTATGACCCCGATGCACCCTAGTGATCTTTTTCTTTCCCATTGGGTTTACTGTCTTTGGTAAACATGGGTAACGCACTCCCGGGATACCCTAGCGATCCTTCTCTATTTTCGACCCTGCTTCTTGTCAACCACTTTGTCTTTTTTCAACTTCACATCTTGTTTGGCGCAGCATAGCCATATCTGGCGCCAATAAACTTTGCATTCACTCACACATTAAAAGGACATTTTGCTGCCCCGACTTTCCCAGATTGATGATGTTCTAAAAGTGAGTAACAATAAGTAATAACTTCGTTGGATACATGTAGGGGTTTGCACGAAGGGAAGTAATTCATCATTGCTACCTAGAATTCTTTCTAAAAGCCAAGTCAAAGGACGTTATTATTTTATTTTTATTATTGTTGCAATCTCCAGACCCTAAGATTTTAGTAATAAAAATAATTTTAATACTATGCATAAGTTTTTTAATGTGTCATAGTCTTTTATTCTAATAAATTGATTAAACTGCATAGTAAATTTTCATAAATTAGGTTTAATTCCAGATTACTCTGGAAGATCAAGAAATAGCATTTTTAAGAATGTATTTTCTTAAAAATACATTCTCCTCCTCTCAAATCCTGTCTGCTAGTCCTGGATATGTGCCTGACGACAATTTACGCCCCTTTCTTTGAAGAATAGGCTACCCTCGCTGTTAAACCTTATTTGAATTTCCACTTCAATTTTGAAAATACGCCTTCTTCTGTAATTATTGATAGCATTTTTTTCTGTTCATGAGATACTTTTTCTTCTAAAATGTATTGATTACTTTATATATATATATATATTATTTTATAACCTTAGGTTTTAAGGAAAGATTTCGCTTGAATTTAAACTTACGTAAAACATATATATTTAGAAAGGGCCGTTTTCTCAAGATTTTACGTTTACAGTTTGCAGCCGGAGTAGATTAATGGACATGGTCGTGAATTTGAGACCGGCTTTGTGTTTCCATTGAGTCCCAATGCCACTAAAAACCCACCGTATAGCGGGGCTGAAGCGCTTCAAATTTCTGTCAAGGTTCTAAGTCCACCCGTGGCCAAGGTGTGGAAGTTTAGAGGAGGAAGTGCCCACTAGGACGTCGTCCTTGTCTCTTGACTGAGGCTCAAAATGACGAGGTCCAGCGTCAATAGCCGTCGTGTTGCTTCTAAGTGCGATGCTATTTTTGTCGATCAACAAGTTTACAGTTTACAAAAGCAAGTTTACCATCAACTTGATTATAAATTCCCTTCAAAATTTAAGAGCTTTTTTCTATTGTATCAAGAGAGGCGTATCATTGGGACTTTAAGGGAATACCATTGTATTTATATTAATTTATTAGTAAAAATAATAATTATATTTTCTTATCCCGTTACTTGTTCAGATTCTTTATAAATGTTGCATTCGTTATTTATTTCCTCTAATTATGGATCCTTACGCGATATGGGACGCTAATAATCGTGTTTCCGAGCACAAGTACTGATGGTCCTAGTAAAGATCCGTTGTGTAGAATAATAGGCCGCTGCCCTTCAAATGGAAATTAGACCTCTGAAACATTCCGCGGTGTGGCAGTTAAGAGAGGCGTAACAACTCGATTACCACCCATTTTCCTTGACCTGGACGTAGAATCAGTTAGTTATGAGTTAATGTGAATGCTATTGGAGCAAGAGCCAGAAGTGGCTATGCTGCGCCAAACAAGATTTAACTGTGAGAAAAAGACAAAAAATTGGTTGACAAGATTTAGTTTAGTTTTTATTAACGTCGCACTAGAAGCAACAAGAGGGCTATTGGCGACGGACCTCGTAATTTTGAACCACGGTCGAGGACGACACCTGAACTGGAACCCCCCTCTCCTAACATCCACACCACGCCAACGGGAGGACTTTGGGCCCCGAACAGATTTAACGTGCATCAGTCCCGGCTACACTGCGGGTCTTTGGCGGTCAATGATCGAACCAGCGACTGAACGAAAACCGCCGGCCGCTAGTTTGGTTGACAAGAAGGAGGGTTGAAAATAGAGAAGGATTGCTAAAGGTGATACGTAGAATCAGAGATCACTTGCAATTCTTGCTTAAGTTTAACAAAAGTTAAACAATTCTGCAATTTGAATCAAATGTGAGAAATCGGAAGATCACAGCTGTGTAGCATTTTATGTGGATACATTTATAATCTCGGAAAAATTTAATTGTAATACACAGATGCGAATTTTAATGGCATGTTTGAAGTTAGGTTTAAGCAGTTTATAATTGTTTAAATTCCATTTTAAATAGCTAGTAGGTAGTAAAAGGTCCATTCTGGCATTTATAAATATCAATGCAATTTTTATACTTGTATACGATAAAAAATGTCTAGATGTTCTATTGATGGGTATAGTTTTTGGAATTAGCTATTCCGCCCCCCCCCCCTCATTTCATGACTTTATCATTTGAACCGATAGTATTCTTAAATTTTTCATGATATAATTCTAAAACACGTTTTTTTTTAAAAAAAATTCATTGTTTAATAAACTAAATCCCCCCCCGCTTCTTTCAAACATGTTTCTTTTCGTGCGATAATGTAATCAGATTTTGGATATTATTGACAACTTGTACACAGGATCTGATTATGATTATTTACAGTTTTTAAAAATTGCATACACATAAAATTACTGTCCTTTTTTTTTTTGTTTAAATTTCATTTTACAAACATTTTTTCAGTCATTTCTTCAAGAGGTTTATCAAGCACTTAGGAAAAAATTATTTTTTAAGCTTGGTAAGTCATTAAACCTTGCCGCAGTATTAATTCTGTTTTCTTCCCGATAATTCATTTGTAAGAATCTTTGCAATAATATGCTTTGATTTATTATAATATTTCGGGAAATGGATAATTCAAAATAAATGCTATTATATATTAATGTATAAATGTGTGTAAATATAATATTACATTTTCTTCCATCATTTAAAGCATTTTTAGATTATTTTTCATGTCCTTTTGATTACTTTTAGATTATTATCGGGGCTTTTTTTTAATATAATATTCAATTTATCTAATTCGAAGGAGATACTGATTGAAGTGTCATCCTCGTCACTTTATTGTATTTTGAAATTTAGAGGTCCATGGCCAATAACCCCCATGAAACTTCTATTACAGCGTTAGTTAAAACGAACCATAGAATACCCTTAAAGAAATTCTTACCAAAATATGAGATATACTTTTCTACCCCATTTATTTTTTCTGCTTGAGTATCAAACATGTTTGTGATCAAATCGTACTTTCAAATCCTGTTTCACTAAAAGAATAATGAGAGCTACAGTTTGGTTCAAGTGGATTTCCAAATCCTCTCGTGCAGAAGTGTTGAGAATGAAATGCCAACTCAGGTGTCACCGACGTTGCTTGACCGTTGTTCGAGCTTCATCTCCTTTAGTCTTCATGTAGTTCCATGACGACGTTAATTGAAAGAAATCAACTTTTGTATTTCAATTAAAATATAAGACGACCAATAATGTCTCTGTGGGTGGTAATTCTCAAACATACATGGCTCAGAAATCATTGCGATTTGAAGACTGGCATTTAAAGTAAAGTAATGTGATAGTTTATGAGCAAGATTTTTTTTTGTTCATTTGTAGTTTAGATTGTTCACTAACGTCGCACTGAAAAACAACTCGAGAACAATTGGCGATGAACTCGGTAGTTTTGGACCACGGGCAAGTGACGAGGGCAACACCTGAACTGGAACCGCACACTCCTAACTTCCACACCACGCGAATGTGAAGAATTTGCACCCCAACACATTCAGCCACATCAAAACCCTCCATAACATGGATCTTTAGTTGCATCAAGATTGGAATGGTTTTATAAACATCACGCAACGCGAGGACCTCGTAATTTTGAACCTCGGTCAAGTGACGAGTACGACACCTGAGCTGGCACCTCCTAACTTCCACACCATGTCTTGAGAAGGCTTTGCACCTCGACAGGTTTAACGTGCATCAGCCCGGCTACAAGGCAGGTTTTTTAGTGACTTCAAGCCTCGAACAAAACCGCTGTCCGCGATCATGACCACTAGGCTACCGCGGCGACCACGATTCGAATGAAATAACGCCATTCATAATCTATTGATCATGATTACTCGTTTACCGCTTCTCTTATTTATTTTACCTAAAGGCTGTGGTAAACTAATTGGTAGAATAGTGAACTCGTAACTCATAAGTTGAGGATTAGAACTTCGTAATTCTAAACAAAGAAACTGTGGTGTGACATGGACTAATATACATTAAATGTATCGCGATTTGAAATCATGTTGGCATTCCGTAGATGTAAACACAAAATGGCCAGATCAAGAGCCGACTTTGTCATTTGACTGTGATTCAAAATTAGGAGTCATGTTGCAGTTGTGTTAAGCGGATTTTAAGAGTCAGGCAGATATGGGAAGCCGGAAATATTCTGTCAACTAAACTAAATGAAAGAACGGGATTACGAAATCCAGGGAAGCTCTTTTTAAGTCTTTTAAAAAAAGGTAATGTTGAAAATCCGTATTGTATTCGTTTTTACTAAAGTCTCAGTTATCTCATAAAGAGGGGGGGGGGAGTATCAATTAGTTTGGCTTATGATAAATATACTTTTGTAGATGTGCAAGGGAAGTCGTCAAAAAAGAAAATGAATAATGAGAATAGTGAAAGTTATTTAAACTTTTGCAAATCTCATAGCAGCTGCACAAAATTGATATCCATATTAGCATGATACAATTGTAATGTTAAGGAATCAAATCTAAAAAAGAATTTACTAATTATGGGATTCGATTTTTTTTCGCGAAATTAAGTAGAAAATGGTCTGAATAGAACATATAGTATTTCTAATTTCATTTGAATCTGATCATTAACTCTAGAGATATTGAAGGGTTAAAAACGTTAGGTGACTATTTACTAGATATTTCACTCAAATATTTTATATTTTCATGACAGGGGAAAAAATTTTTAAACTTGTACACGGTCTTTAAATGCCAGTCGTTTTCCGCTCATGTTTTTTATCTAGCAAATTTTAGAACTTTTGGAAGAAATAGCATGAAATTTTGAAAAAAGTATTTTCATGACATGATGAATCGGAATATTTGAAAATCTGCATATTATAATTCACTTTTTATATAACTCTCTGTTTCATAATTCCTATTTTAAACAATATTACATTTCGAATTTATAAAAACTCTTTGAAGAATGAGTAGAAAATTTTACAATGTCAAATCTTTGATACGGTTAACAGCTAGGGAACTCATTTTTTTTAAAATCTCCAAAATAATAATTTAAAGCGAAATCTTACGAAATTTGAAATTACTGTTATTTTTTAAAATGAGAAATTTTAAACGCGGGAGGGGAGGGGGGGAGAAATGGTATCGATGATGAGAAAAAAAACGTTTTAGAAGGTTATCAACTCTATTATAATGAAGTTCATTAATTAAACCATCAAAATCATAATTTTGTTTCCTTTGTAAGCAATTAAGAACTATACCAAATTATCTGGCTGTGATGAAAAGTTATTAATTAAAGACATCCCATTTTTTTAAACCCTACATAAATTGTAATCATTTTATCCCCTTATTTATACACTTTCAATAAATTGATCTTGACACAAATACCAAACCAATTAAATTTTTGTCGGCTGATAGTTTTTAAAAATGATATATCCATGTCATGATTAAAAAGTGATGCATCGATAATTATTCTGATATTTAGCATCGAAAAAGATTTTAGCGATAAAAAGGACTCCCCCCTCCCCCCCCCTCCCCCCCCCCCCCCAAAGGGGGGGGGGGGGGAGTTATTGCACAAATAATGCAAATAACTCCGGTACAATATAAATCAGTTTTAAATTTTCATTTATATAAATTATTATGCATTATTTAATAGCTTTCTTTTCTCAAAATTGATTTGATGATTGAGTTTAATTTGAATTGTCACATAAAATTATCAGAAAATTTAGGGGAATCAAATTTATGTACTATGGAAGTTTTTTTTATATACTTTTAAACTTACATATATATTGCCAAAGCTTAGGAACATTTGTTTTTATTAAACAGGATTTCGAAAATAAAACTCTATCTGAGGACAAACTTAATCAAAATAATCAATACCATTAATACAAACGAATTGTATTTAAACATACCATTGAAATTAGCTTCAAAATTTAAATAAATTTGAAAGGAAAAAGAAATCGAAGCACTGTGCATTAAAAATTATTATTCCTCTCATCATTAATGTGCAGAAAATTCTACCAAAGCAATTTTAAAATATGTAAAATTTATTTTATCACTAGATATGAATATAAATTATAAGGGCAGGTTCCACTGCTTGTATCAAAAAAAAAAAAAAAAAAAAAGGGAAAATTATTAATCGGAACATTCTTTTTCTTACCTAAATGACTGCCGTACTTTCTTACTGACCAGCCGTCTTGCAAAATTCCTTAGGCTAGGCGTAGGAAACCATATAATGGACTAGAAAAGGGAATATTCAATTCGCAAACCGGATCTATTTAATTTGAATTGACGTCAAATGACTGTTTACGTCCACTCGAAGGAGAGAAAAAAAAACATTCATACACTGACCTATTTATCTTTATACGTCTTCTTCCGTTTCAAAACTCTCTGTACCTGGTCAATAACCTCTTCCTTTTCTCTGACTAGGTGACAGAGAATTCCAAGGTAGGCCTTGTAGAAGTTCCGCAATGGCTTGGAATGAAACTCCTTGACTTGGAAGAGAAAGTTCGTTGAAATGGAATAAACTTTAAGCATTTTAACAGAAGGACATTCTTTTATTATTAATTGTTGTCTGGAAATCAAATTAATGTTGCCAAAGAGAATTTATTTTGGAGTTATTCCGTTACAAAACTATCATCGTCTGCTATTATCTTTTGCCTACCATTCGAATTTAGAAAATTTTTAGATTACTCATACATTTTAGCCAAACAATCAAATTCTATTGGAATTTTTGAGTTTTCTAAAAAGGAGAATAAGGAAAAATCATGTATGAGTAATGTATTAAACATTATATATATATATATATATTCATGTATAAAAAAACATATATATATATATATGATGTTTAATACATGATATTTAACAGTTAAGTAAATATGATGTAATATTTATGAAGACTCTCAGTTTATACACACTTTTTACCTCCGTAATTATCTAAAAGTATTTTTCATGCTAAATATTCCACTTCAAAATGATTATTATTAGTCGATGATTTAACGGGGTTTTTTTCAACGAAAATCATAAGATAGATTTATTTATCAAATATCTTAGAGAAAAAAATATTGTATTATAATTGAAATTTATAGTAAATTGGTGCATGAAGTAATTATTTAAATTAAACCGCCATTTTTTTATTTAAATAACATAGCAACGGCAATTTATGGTATAGTATTCTTTACTGGTTATTAACAGGACTAAATGATCATGAAATATGTGAGTATTTGTAACTATAAAACATGTATGTCGGAAAATGTCAGTCGGATTAGTTTTGCCAAATAATCTTTTCTGGAGTTTCCCAAGATAATTAATTTATAAGAATGAGAATTCTGTTTTTAATTATCACATATATATAAATATTGGAAGTATTTCTATTGCGAATGAGCTATGCTAATTAATGATTTGGAATGAGGAAGTTTGGATTATTTGCGTGTTGGATACATTTAACTGTTTCTTTAGTTGAACTGATTATCAAAAGCGGCAATTATTTATGTGGCGTATATACAGACAAAAGAAGTTCAAGTAAGGCAAAGATTTAAAAAAAAATCTTTCCTCTCTTTGATTAAATGTCGTTACCTTTCTGTACTTGTTTTCAGAAATGAAATTCAGAAAATAGAAAACAGTTAAACATGAGTCAAGTACTAGAAGACTGATAAAGATATCTATTCCCTAAAAATCATACGCACACATTATCTAATTACTTTTCTAATTTAAGCGAAATAGTTCATATAATTCTCAAATGTTTCATTTCTGAAAAAAGAAGAAAAATTATTCTGGAAAGAGATCATTATACTTCTGATGAATGCTTGGGAGAATCTGTTCATTCATCCACAAACATCAGTTGAACTTGAAACTGTAAAGGCGTGGGTGGCCAATTTAATAAATCAGGTTTCCACCCTCTTAAAAATTCGCTTTCAATACCGCTTTTCATCACGTATTTCTATTTTTAGAGCCTCTTTTTATTCTTCCGTGATCCCTATCTGATTACAGTTTGATTCCCTATTAATATTACGTTTGATTATTTTACATTTAAATGAAACGAGCTTTTATCCTATTGATGTTGAACAACTAATTTTCAAGTAAATGTAGAAGATCCTTTATTTATTGCACAGTGATTAATTTGTGGATGATTGATTGTTGAGTAAATTAGTGTTTATTTTTAAAGGAAGTCACAGATCATTACGAACTATAAGACGACTTTGAAGAAAGCGCGAGAAAACATGTACATTTAAAATTATTAAGAAATGCCCATTATTCTGAGTAAGTAAGATATGAAAATCTTGTTAAAATCAAGCTGTTTTGCTATCTTTGCATTATGCTGATACGTTTGTATTTTTTTTAACTAAAACTTAACTTGAAAATAATCTTTAATATTTGAAATATATCTTTCAAAATTTATTCTGAGAGTTTGAAATGTCAAAATAATTTTAATTTGTAACGTTCATCTACGTTGTTATGCCTGAAACTAAAAACTCAGCACTTAATTAAATATTCAAATTTTAATGTGTTTTTTTATTTGTATATGTAGAAGAGCTTTAATGATATTTTTTTTTCACAAAATTTAATCGTATTGAATTTTCTCAAAATAATAATAATTATAATGATAATCATGAGAAATAACAAAACAAACCATTACTTTTTGAGCAATTATTTCCATATTTACTTGAGCGAAAATAAATATTTCTCTCTCTCTTTTTCTTTGCCGCAATACCACTAAATGTTATAATATAAAATCAGCCTTTTATATATTAAAATTATAAAAACAGCTCTTTTTTTTTGGCCATAATTACTCCATTGATTTGTATAGTCGGGAAATCTCTCTTCGCTTTATCGCCTTTGAAATATCAAATGAGGATGCCACGGCCAAAAAATGTATGCCTCTCTATTTATTGTAATGTTTTTAAGCAATTTTAAGACAAGTACTATTTTGGCATGTTTTTTAAAAAGATTTTAACCCACACACTCACGGGGGGGGGGGGGGGGCATCGGGGGGGTTCGGCGGATGCTATGCACCGGGCCCCCACGATTGAAAGGATCCCAACATGATGAAGAATGAAAGCAATGTAGTCTTTCATATGAAAACTTGACAATATTCCCATCGTTGTCAGTATGACGTAAAGCTCGTTTTATCGTCACATTCTTAAAGTAGATACATGAATTTCGACAAGTTTCTTTCTCTGACAAACTAATTCTTAATGATGCGAATATTTAGATCTTGTTATTTAATTCGAGAAACTATCGAATATCCCCACCTGAACTGAACTTTTTAGTCAAGCATGTGTGTAGAACGCTTAAATGCACTTGGTATACAAAAAAGCATCGAAAAAAAGAAATCGTAAAAAATTGTAATTTTTCTGAAGTAATTAATGTATTAGCAAAAACAAAAGCATGCATTAAGTGCACATACATTAGTAATACATGATCGCGTTTGCATTTTTTTTATTTCATAAAAAATTTAGGGCTCCAAATGGTTTCTTGCACATTCTTTCAATGGACCCCTACAAAGTAAAGGCCGACTTTGTACTCTCACACGTAAATTTTCCTATTTCTACCAAATTTTTGGTTTTATGCCATCTTGTTATTATGTAATTCACTGAAGCTGCGGTTGTTGGATCCGTAATATTAATATAAACACACTGTTATCAATCCCAAGTCTAAGACTATATTAGAATTACATTAACTCCGTTTTTGAATGCAATTTCTTAATTATCTTCTCTTGGGATAAATTTATTAGGTCTTGGTAATGTTTTGTATACGAGTATTTGAACAATGTTGACATTTGTAAATTTACTGGTGTAATACTTCAATTATTTATGACTTTTTTGTCAAAATATAATTTATCAATTATTTATGACTTTTTTATGTCAAAATACTTTCTACGCTTAAAATTATGGATAATTTTTTTTTTATCTGTAATGTTTTTTTACTATATGTTTAATTTAATTTTGTAAAATTTCAAACAATTTAATAGTTTTTATTTTATTAATATTACTTTTTGTTTTTATAAGTTGTAATTTGTAATTTATTATGAATTTATAAACTTTTAAAAATTATGCCTCTTTAACATTATATACATATACAGTGGCTGATGCACGTTCCCTTTCCTATAAAAATTTAAGTGTTTATTTTGTTGTTTTACTTTAAAGTTATTTCTTGTGCCCAAGCACAAGAATGCATTGTTTATCGTCGAACCGTAAGTTTTTAATTCTCAATTTGAATTTGATTCTTGAGTTAAAGTTTAGTTTATTTTTAAATTAAGACTAAGTAAGCTTGAACAACAACAACAAACGAAACAAACAATCATAGTTAAATCTTATGAACTTTTAATAGAAAAAGCAATTGTGTCTCCCATCGTCAATTTTTTCTGGATCCACCACTGTATATATATATATATATATATATATATATATATATATATATATATATATATATATATATATATATATATATATATATATATATATATATATATATATATATATATAATATTTGTAATAATTATGAATCACAGATTTACTCCTAAAGAAGTCAGAAATATGATAGATTTTGTAAGAGGAAATAAAAAAAATACAGAGCTTTTCGAGTTGACTTTTCCTTAAGCGAATTTCAAGACGAGATTGTTAATAATTTTCTAAAAAAGTAATAAAAAATTCGGAATTTTTTTTTTTTTTTAGTTAAAAAAAGTTAATAACCATAAACCACTTTTCTCAATTTAGACTTCGAAAAGATGCTGAAACATTTGATATGTATTAACTAAAGTTGGTAATCTGTAAACGAGATGTAATTTGTTATGCTAACGCAGTTGATTATCCCTGAAAGCTTTGAAGCGTTTACTTGCTGCAATCACACTCTTTATCAAAATTACAACTTTCCTGGAACTCTTTATTTGTTTATGTTCACGTAATGAGCTATGTGCCTCTAGACCGAATTAATAAAAATGGTCTCAACAACATTAAAATAGAATTTAGTAACATTGTTTCAAACTGATACGGTTGTTCGAGATTCACGCATAAGTGATTTTTTTTTTGCGTCATTATTATGATGCTGCTCGTTCCAAGGTTCCTGGAAATTTCGTAACAGTTGTTGCTGATGTAATTACTATTCTCGATTAATCAATAGTATCTTAATTTAACATAAAGGGTTAATTTTCGAGGATGAATTATGATGTTATTCCTTGAATATGATTTATGATCGATGAATTATCGAATGACTTTTCTCATTAAATGATTTATTAATTTATCTATGATTAATCCTTGATTAGACTTGTAAGAAATTTAATGAATAGACGAAAAAGTATAGAATTGGATAACAGAATTATAACTAAAATAATTTTTTCTTTAAGAAGTTTTCGACTAATTGCTCCAATAAAAAAAATTTCAGAATAGAATATGCATTCCACAAGTTTCTTCGGAAATTTATTTTTTTGGTAATATCTAAAAAAAAGTTCATAATTAAACCATTACAAGTGCATCGAAAAATGATCGCCGCCATTAGAACTCGTGTTCCATTTAATGTCGACATTACTAACCAATCGATCAAAAAAACATCGAAATATAGAGATTCCTCGTTATATTTGACTCAACAAACCAGGGCAGGCTAAAGCCTTCTTTTGAAGATTCCTTCAAGAAAACCTGCCTTAGTCTTGGCAGTTCCTCTCCCTAATCACCTTAAAATTCTATGCCACAGAATCGAGCCACAGTAGTTTTGGTCTTCCTCTTTTCCGCCAAGTAAAGGGCTTTGCAACAAAAATATTTTTACTGGATTTTTCTCATCCGTTCTAACAATATAAGAAGCTCAGTTCATTCGCTTAACTTAAAACATTTAATGATACGCAAAAATTATCAAGCACATAATTTATGAATCAGAAATGAAATCTTTACCAAAAAAAAATTAGAAGTTTTGGGTCAAAAAAATTTATTTATATATATATACATATTTCTTTGTAATTATGCGGTCCGACTGCCGCTATTTTAGAAAATCACGTTTGGCGAAATATTTGATACACATTTCGGTTTGATTGATTCTTTGTTTGTTTTTTGTCTCACAAGAAGAAACACGAAGGCTATTGGCGACGGACCTCGTAATCTTGATTCTCGGTCAAATGACGAGGAAGACACCTGTCCTGTCCAAAACTTCCAAGCCAACGGAAGAACTTGGGGCCTCGACAGATTTGACGTGCGTCAGCTCCGCTACACGGCGGCTCTTTAGTGGCACCAGGACTCGAACTCACAACTAGAAGAAACAACTTCGGCCGTGAGTTCGCAACCATGACTACTAGGCTACCAGCACCGCGATATTCAGTGTTAGGAAAAGCCATATATATATATATATATATATATATATATATATATATGCAGAGTTATGAAGGATAAGTTTAAAGACAACGTTTAAAAAGACAAAAATCCAGAAAGAAATGTAACAATGAAAGAAAAATAAATGAAAATATGGAACCCAGCAAGTCAAAAAGCAATATCGGGCTGAGGACCGATTAAGCGGGGTTAAACTAGTTTAATGGTACCAACCTTCCCCCCTTGCGACTTGGTAGGCTGAATTAGGAAATCCAAATTGCAAAAGAGTTCATGATTAAAAGATGTAAAAAATTTCAACGATAAAATTTACAAAAATAAAATCTATAATTCTAAAAATTATCAACAAATCAAAATATAAAAATTACTTACAAAATTCAAAGAAATGAAGATTCAAATATATGAGTAGTAAGACGGAATTTTCTTTAAGCTTCAAGATGTATATCACATACTCAAAATGAAAAAAATATAACACATCATCACCATATAAATTGAAAAAAGATTTATATATATATATATATATATATATATATATATATATATATATATATTATCTGCAGCAGTTTTTATTATGTGCTAGTTGTTCTGAATTTATAGAGACCATATATATTACATTAAAAAGACAAAACTCAAAAGGCCAAGGCATTCGATTTCTGTTTTCGCTTTGTCTTGTTGTAAAATA
Organism: Nephila pilipes; assembly: GCA_019974015.1. Taxonomy (NCBI): domain Eukaryota; kingdom Metazoa; phylum Arthropoda; class Arachnida; order Araneae; family Nephilidae; genus Nephila; species Nephila pilipes. Next base: position 444,045 of record BMAW01043738.1, on the reverse strand, counting down.
ATAAAAAAATTAAGAATGATATTTGTACACAAGTTCCAATAATTTCAATAAATTCAAATAATACCCAATAATACTCCTGATAGAATATTGACAGATGTAGGTACAACCTACTGGTTTTCAGAACAAAAGTACAACCTATTCTTTTAAACGTGCTCATCTAAAAAACAAGAACAGCCTGTTCAGTGCTCTGGAAAACCGTATTCCCAACTATTTCCTCTTGTTACCAAGAGCAGGAAGCTCAGCAGACTGGTCTACAGTTCTTTTACATCTGTTCAGTTGCTCACAGTTCTCTGCCCCTATCTGTTCATTGCTTTCAATTCTCTTTTCCACTTTCTGTTTACAGACAAAATTAGAAAAGGGTCTTTATTCATTAATACAAGTAATTTAATTCAAAATTTATTATTTTTAAAAAATTCAACATTTTTTTTTCACAATTGTGTAGAGTAAATAAATGTGTACTTATATAGTAATTCTGCAGTGATAAACCATAAATAGAATCGTAACATAACGTAAGCAAATACAACGATCGTATAATTATTTACAAGGTGAAGTATGCCTAATTTTTTTAAAATTTTTTATTCTTTCATGTATAATTGAGTAAAATTATATTATTCCTAAATATTATGTTGTAGTTAATTGTAACAGAGAAGGAAAATGCAGGCTGCGTCTTGCTATTGTTGCTGCATCTAATTGTTCTTATAAATATTAACCTTTCTTATAAATATTAACACGCCATAACTATTGAATTAACATTTTTGATGACATTTTACTATCACTGAGAACAATACTCACGCGAAATTTTATCCACTTTTTTCCCCCTCCGTATGAAGGCCATTGAGTCTATTACATCCTGTATTTATTTTTCTTCATAAAAGTACCATATCGTGACTGAGTTCCATTCAACATAAACATCCAACAGATAAGATGAATTATCTGTATTCTCATAATTTTTTTTTGGTCACAATATGATATCTGGCTGTTATACACTAGCATCCAAAAATTAATCACGCGACTGTAAAATCAGTAAAAATGAAAAAGCGAAGCTTTTTGTTTGACACAAAATTGCACGTTAAGGTAACAAATGTGTTTATGCTTTAAAGAAAATTAAAATTGTGTACAATAATGAAGAGAAAACTTATTTTCGAAGGTTGAATGATGCCATTACATTTGGACCATTAACAAAATGATGCTTGAAGTAAAATGAATTAAACTTACATTAATAAGGTACGTAACACCCTGGATCTTCATAGAAACTTTACAGGCTGTGATTATTCATGTTTTCAATGAAATGATCAACTAGTCATCGAATAGGGGAGTTCTAACTTAGTGAGATTAGTTGAAGAAGGTAAACGCGCAGAAACGCACGCTCGAGAGAAGGAAAAAGGATATCCCAAAGATATTCGATAGGAGTAGGGTCAGGCGAAATACGCCGGCCACTCCACACGAGAAATACCTTCACTCCCCAGTTAGTCGTCAAGGGGGTCGACTCGTTGTGGATGAACATTATCAGCCATAAGAAGGAAATGAGGATCAAATGCTGCAACGTAGGGTCGCATAATGAGGTCTAGTATTTCATCGCGATGCTGCGCATAGGTCACTTTGCCACCTTTGAAAATGGGCATCTTAGTACGATATCCCATTAAAATTCCAGCTCACACCATGATGCTGCCACTTCTGAATGTGTCTTACTCTTGACCTGACTTTGCATTTTTTGTTCTCTCTAGATTCTTATCGTTTGTTTCCAGGTTTAAATCCGGAATCGTCCGTGAACAGGATATTGCGCGAGTCTGATTGACATGTTCACGTCACTACTTTAACCTTTCACCTGCGAATGGGATGGCTGGAACACAAACACGTGGTACTCTGGCATACAGTCCCTTCACTTGAGCATTCGGTGTAGAATTCTGTCAAATATGGTCTTATCTAGTGACGCTGCAACCTTGGATGAAAAAGTTGTTCTATTCCACTTGACCAATATGGCAATATATCCATCATCAGAAGGGGGGGGGAGCCTTTAGACGACTGGAAACAAGTTTCAGAACAACTGTTTGACTTGTCTGAAATTGGTTCCTTAATCGTTAAATTATCAAATGACCAACACCGAAGAAAAGAGCGACATCTTTGACTAATTGTCCTGCTTCAATGCGTCCTACAGCACTTTTTTTCATCTTCTTTCAGTCATAGAAAGACAAATATCATCAAAAACAATCTAACAAAACTTAAAAGCACTTCATGTTAGCATTTGAATGAGACTTCACAAACTCTTCGGAATGCTGGCGTTTTGATCGACTGCCTAGTTCGCATGTGTCAGGGAAATCAATCATGATTAACTGTAACGTACGATACTTGCATACTGTCATCTATATTAGCAGCGATTTTTAGCCGCTCGATTTCAAATATGCATTCGAAAATTGAAAATTTACGTTGCGTATTTAACTTTTGGAAGCCAATTATAGTTAAGTTATTGAACTTTTATGTTATTCAAGCGAGCAATAATTATGATCAAAACATTAATCAGATATTTTACACCCAAAACATCAAATTTAAAGACTCAAAAAAGGGTCAAATAAACATGGTTTTGCTCCTAAATCAGCAGAATTTCCTCCAATATTATAAACGTAAGTTTATTATGAAAAGAATTGTCGCGGTAGCTTTGTGGTCAAAGTCGCGAGCTCGCTGTCTACTTTGTTTTCATCTTGTCGTGGGTTCGAGTCCTGATGCTACTAAAGGCCCACCATGTAGAGGGGCTAATGCACGCTAAATCTGGTCGAAGCTCCTCCTGTCGGCGTGGTTGGGAAGTTTGGAGAGAAAGGACCAGTATCGTAATTGTCTCTTAACCGAGGTTTAAAATTTAGAAGTCAATCGCCAATAGCACCTCTGTTGCCTCTAAGTGCGACGTTAAAGAAATAATAAATTATTATGAAAAAAAGGGACAATGATGTAATAAAACTAATAACTAGATCAATCGCAATAATTGGTAACTAACAAATATTATAGTTAGTTATTAATAACTATATGGAAATGAAAACTGTTAAAACAAAGCTATGTTAAATTGTTTTTTGCGTACCGCTATGCTAGCGAGTCGCAGAAATATGCATTATGAGGAGCGGATTTTGGACATGCTCGGTTTACACTGCATTTTGTCATCCATTTTCATGTAATGTTCAAGATTTATTACCATAGATGCGTAATTTACTTTACACTTTTAACGCTTTACATACAAGAATCGTAAGACATTCACCCAAATGACTTTATGTGTATGCAAGTATCTCTTAATAGAAATTCCAGAACAAATAGTTCCTAAAAACAGAATTCGTAACATTTATTTGATTATTTTACTTAGCCGCAGACACAGAGACTTATTTTTAATAAAGTTTATCTATCTAGAGACATAAAGGTTATTATTTTTCTGTGGAGACATAATTATTATAATTTTGTAAGACCATTTTTTGACGACTACGAAAGGAAAGAATTGCATTAAGATTGTTGGTTTCTTTTTAATCAGCGCGTTTGCGTGTATGCTTCTGGATTTATAGTTCCCATTTGGATGAGTTTTAGTGTTAAAAATAGGATCGTCTGCGTAAAAAAATTTTTTTTTAAATGACTTTGAAAATTTAACACTATTATATTTTATTTAAAGTTCGATTAATGTTTAACATTTCATAATTTGATTTCAACTACTTGGAATTAAATACATTTTTTTCAGTAAAGAGAATTACTTAATTTTCCTGTGAATGTTATTGAGGAAAATCAGAACAACTGTCAATCAAAATTAGGGAATTAAATTTGTGAGAATCCATTTTGTTATTTAAGATTCCGGGGTCCTTATAATTTACTTGTAGATATTGGGAGGGGGGTGGAATGGTGTTGAGCAAGCTTGAGAAAAGGTGTACAGATGATGAGGAGATTACTCATATTAAAAATCTTTTCAGATTAAGTTGGATAGATATTGGGAAGAGGGGATGATGATACAAAATGATGCAAAATTACCTATAAAATACCTATACATTTTATGGTGCAAAATTACCTATAAAAATACTTGGAATGAAAAGAACAAACTTCATTCAAAGAATTTTTTTTAAAAAAATACATGATGTTCATAAATGAAGATTTTACTTTCATTTATGCAATGCAAAAAATATACTGTGCAGATGTGTGTGTATTGTTTCATATTTCAAGCATGGAAACCTATTCAAAAGACAGAAAAAAAGTGAATGATGATACAATAAGAAAAAGAAAAAAATATTTGTAAAGTTATATTTGTCATATCTTCCATATTTACATAATATTAATCAACACGTAAATCTTTAAAAACACTCGAGACTCCCGTCTACCGGCCATTTTGATTTCGTCAGCGTAATGTTATTCCAATGGAATTACTACTACAGTCCTCAAATCTATACTATTTTATAAATTTTAAATTTAAAAAAAAAAAAAAAAAAAAAATGCATCTCAAAGAGCAAAAAATAATGAAGGTTTCAGCGGAATTATATTTCTCTTCCGATTTTTGGAACTTGTTTACCCTTTTTTTAATGATTCGTTTGCGTGTTTTCCGATCTTTAAAAAATACTTTCAAAACACGAAGAGAAAACTGTCATTATTTTTTACTTTTTCGGACGATTTTTTTTTTTTTTTTTTTTTTTAATAAAAAAGATAAAATAGTCTAGATTTGAGGATTGTAATAGAAACTCCATAGGATTAACATTACGTTTACGGAATTAAGGGCCGCGGTAGCCTAGTGGTCAAGGTCGTGGACTAGCGGTTGGCGGTTTTCGTTCAGTCGCGGGTTCGACCCTTGGCCGCCAAAGACCCGTCATGTAGCAGGGTCTGATGCATGTTAAATCTGTCGGGGTCCGAATTCCTCCCAGTGTGGTGGGGAAGTTAGGAGAGGGGGTGCCATCTCAGGTGCCGTTCTTGTCACTTGACCGTGGTTCAAAATTACGACGTCCGTCACCAATAGCCCTCGTGTTGCTTCTAGTGCGACGTTAATAATAAAAAACTAATCACGGAATTAAAATGGTCGACAGACAGAAGCCTTAATAATAAGAATTTTATAGAATATTTCTTTTTCCATTTGAGACACTTCTGGTATATTCTTGTGGTTTCTTATTAACTCCGTATTTGACACAACGTGTGACGAAATCATTTTTTCGAGTGTAAAAGACATAATTACTTAATCAGGCAAAATACTTAACAATTTTATTCAAATTTTTAAATAGTTAATAATCAAAATAAGTATGTGAAATAGTTAACTTTATTCGTCCCTAACAAGTGATTCCCATAAGGATAATGATATCTACTGACCTTATCAATTCAAAAAAGTAGAAATCTAATAAGGGTCCCGGGTTAGGTATACATGCTCTGTAATTCGTCTTACAGTTGCTCGAACTTATATTTCGGAGTAAATTAATTCATTTAAACTATTTTAATTCATAAACGTTCATATATTTAAAAGCATAAAATATGTGTGTGCGTAATTTTTTAAATACTTCTCGTTAATTTTGAATACTCGTAATGAATTAAAAATGGCAGTATATTTTATTACGAAAAACGCTATTTAAGCTTCGGCAAATGACAACACATATGTAAGGAAATGAAATGCAACAGATGAATAACGAATATTGGTAGAATATACTTAAGATAGACCCACAGCGCAATATTACTTTCGATGAACTTTTGGAAAATGCAGTTGCTAATAAACAAGTGTTCAAAACATTCCTGCAGAAGATGAAATATTTTGATATCTATTGAATTTAAAAAATATTTTAAAGAAGTTGATAGCCTTTGTAGCCCTATATCCCTTAAAATCACCCAATCAATCAATCAACAAATGTTGGGATAATAACCTTAGTTGCTCTACATCCCTTAAAACCGATAATCAATCAACAAAGGTTGTTACACTATATCCCATAAAATTAATCAATCAATAACAAATGTTACTTGTATTAATTTTGGATCAGTTGAAGAACAGCTTAAGTCCTTCGTTGCGACACACATCACAGAAAATTTCTTGATTCTAAATTTTATAGCCCTGAATCAATTGTTTACTAACGTAGCAAATGGAAACCACACGTAGGCTATTGGCGAAGGACCTCGCAATTTTGAAAAAGAAGATGAAGATGACACCTGAGATGACAACCCACACTCCTAACATCCACACTACGACATCATGAGAACAATGAGCCCATAAGATTTACCGTTTGCTCCGCAACACTACGACTCCTCCAACTCTCGGCTTTACTGGACACATCGACCATGACAAACTGGCTATCACGGCCGCCACCTTTTTGAGGAAGACATGAATAGGGGCTAGACTACAGTTATAAAGAAAATACTACTGACCTTTGTCTTTATTGTTATTAAATATCGGTTTACTTGTGAGTGATTTCCTTATAGTTAAAAATCAAAGAGTAATTAATAAGAATTTTAAAATAATCTGAAAAAGAATGTGAATATCCTTATAATTTAGAAATATGTTTTCTGCATCATTATTTTATAAACGTAAGCAATAAAGAACATTTAAATGTATATTGCAATTAGTAATCAGATGCTAAAATGTGATATATTTAATAACCTTGGTTGGAAACTTAATTTTTGTAAAAAAAACTATTAAAGCAGATGGATTTCTCAATATAAATTTTCCTTTATTATTTTTACTGAACAAATGATTGAAGTAATCAACAAGCACTTTCACGCTTATTTAAATATGGGGAAGGGGGGGGGAATTAATTTTTACTGTTAACATTAAATAATTCGAATCAAAAGTCAAATTATAAGCATTGGGATACGTGATTCCAATCTGAATTAGTCTTTTAACAATACAACACACACACACATTGTGAATTTGATTTAATTTTAAACATTTTTAGGAGATGGCGAAATCTTCCTTCTCTCGGTTCTGTTTGAGACATTGTTCATTAAAAAAAAAAAAAAAAAAAAAAAGGAAAACGACGCAGCGTTTGGTTTTTAGAACTTAGAAGATAAAAAATATCAAATTCCGTTGACCTATGAGCAAGCTTTCTGCTGAACCTAATACTTTTCCAAAATTAATTTCAGAAAAAAATTAGACACTTGCATAAAATGTGATTTAAGCGTCTCCGATTCCTCCTCTAAAAATAGGTACAAAGAACTATTCGTTACAGAAGGCCTATAGCTAAGTGTTATTTCGGTGTAACGGAAATAATATTACGAAATTTTTTTTACTGCGCGAATTTTCTAGATAATTTTTTACGAGTGTGGGTTTTTTTTTTTTATCTTGTATGACTCAGAGATTTTTAAAACATCCATTCATTTCGAGTTAAATCGATGGATCGTCATTTAACACTTGACCTTATCGAAAAAAATTTTCGCGGGTCATTTTAAACTATCGATTATGGGCGAGATGTGCAGACAGATTAACTTAATGTATTTGTGTATACTCACAAGTCCACACAAACATCGGATTTCCCCATGCCGATATGATAAAACAACCCTTTTTTTTATTCAGTTTTTGGAATTCAACGAAAACGAGATTAAAGATATTTCAGGAATGTGTAAAAAAAATTTTTTTTTTTATCGTGTCAGTATTTCTTAAGAAAAGAATATATATATGTGTTAAAGAGTACATTGTAATAACTAAGGCAAACATGTAAATTGAAGCAAGGGATAAAAAAAGGGAATTCCCCCACGGCTGGGTTCAAAAGTTCACTTTTTTCCCCTTCTAGCGGCATTGAAAACAAACAGCAGCTGATAATCCTTTCAGATTTCGGATGTCACGTAGTTTATACTTCCTATGCGTCTTTTTTTAAGTCATGCTGATCGAATAAAAATAGATTTTAGTTATCGTCAGTACGTCAGAGATCGGAAATGAAACAGCCACAAAGGCTTCGGGATGTAGCAGTTTACCGTAACAAGTTATAAACAAACACGTCTTATGGAAATATTCAAAAGCATTTACGTACTTACGGAGGTGATACAGTAGCAAAATTATTTCACCATCCTTTTTGTATGATTCTCTCATTTTACAAATCAGCGAAACAATACACTTTGCCCGAGATAAATAATAAAGTAGGTGAAAATATTTAAAAATTATATAAATTAAACTAACAAAATAACAAATAAACTAACTTCCTTGAAATTACAGATTACCTGCATATAAATTTTTAGATCACTAAGAAAAATGAACAAATGATTTTTTAAAAGAAAAAAAAAAGAAAAAGAAAACCGCAAGTTACATCACCTAACACTAATAAGAAAAAGAAACTAACAGAATGATTGACTAATTAGGTTTTATTAACATCGCACTAGAAGCAAAATGAGGACTATTGACGACGGACCTCATCATTTTGAACCTCGGTTCAATGACGATGACGACACCTGAGCTGTTACTTCCCTTTTCTGACTTCCACACCACGCCAACGGGACGACATTGTGCATCGACAGATTTAACGTGTATCTGTCCTGGCTACACGGCGGGTATTTCGCAATATCAAGACTCGACACGCACGAAAACCGTCCGATTGAATAAAAAAAAAATCACAAGGGGAAACCGCAAAATATGAAAAAGTTCAGAACTAGGAATGAAAAAAAAAAATTTGTAAGCAAATGGGAGAAACAATATGTATATATCTTCTTCTATACAGCATTTTTAAAATTTAGAAACCTTCATAAACACATATTTTCCTTTAATGTATGATGTGAAAAATCCTTTTAATTTTACATTATAGAATGCGAAAGTGAACTGAATAATGCAGAAGTAACATAAAAAAAAACATTCTACTTTCAATACGATAGCAAAGTCAGATTATAATAACAATGTTTTTGCATTTTTCTCCCTGAAAAATCTGGCGAGTTTTATCACATTCTTCAACATTAAGCGAAGATGGCCTTAATAATAAAAACAACCATGTTAGAAAATACTTCGCTTTATCTCTGGAAATTTAATGAAATAAACATTTTGCCCTGAGTCTAAACTTCCTTGGAATGATAAATTTCTTCAACAAAAAATACTCGGCAGGAATCAACTTTTGTGTGTGGATACTTTGTATGATATTACGATTTAAACAGACGATAAAATCAAGAATTTAAAACACTTTCTCAATGAATGTTTTTTCATTGAATCCTGAATAAGAAAAAGAGAAGAAAATGTTAAATATTTGATACCTGTATTTTCGAAAAATAAATCATCTTGCAAGGCCACTTTTAACAAATGACTCAAGTTCACAAGACATAGATATAATTTACAAAAGATGGATGTAATCGAAGAACATAATTTAGAACTTAGCAATTTCGGAGAATATGGAATAAGAAAACATAATGTCGCTCAAAACTTAAATAGATTTCGATGAAAAATTTATTCCAATGTTTGTCAATGCATGAAAAAAGTAACACAAATCTTATTCATCTAACGGAAGATTCATAACGTATCCTTTTCCTCAGTAAAAAAATATAATAGTTCTTTCTTAAATTATTGAAGTAATGCTTAATTTATTCTGTGATCATTTGAGGTAGAAAATGTATAAGATTTTCATGCTAGAGGGCGAATAACAATGGCTTTAGTAGAAATCTTGAGGATGAATACCATTTAGAAACAACATTTCCCTACAAGATTTTTTTTAAGCAATTTAAGCAATAATTAGAGTAGATCGTGTAGATTTTCTATCTACGCTTGTTAACGAATAATACTTAAACTTTAAGGACCACTGATGAATTGATCAGAAATTATGTAAAAATTATTTTTTATTACAACCAGAACTTCTTTTTTCTAATAAAGCTCTAAATTATTTGCGAACCTTAAATATATTATTTTCGCTAGGACTTTTTAAATCAATTTAAAAACGTCATAAAATCATCATTATGATCAAATATAATTATTTCATATAAAATTCAAACAATTATTTTAAGAAAAAATTTAGACAATTGATGTTGATTTAATACAACTGATACATGCAGCTTAATGGCGTATATTTAGTAAATAAAAAGCTAATTAATTGTCATTTATTGTACATGATCATTCAAAATGAATTCATCCGAATTCAAAATTCCATATTTACAAGCATAAACGACACAGAATGATGAGTATTACACGAATGCAAAGGAAAAATGTGGATATTATGTAATGCGCACAATATAGACGAGCCTCGTATGTTCTTCATGAAGTTATTTCACGAAAACTGTTTCAGAAACTGTCATGACACTACCTCGCAGTTGTATCGGTTGCTGTGTACCAGATAAATTGATGATACACAGCTGGCTGCCAAAGTCACCTGATATGGCCCGTGCAATTTCTTCCTTTGGGGAAATCAGATAAAATGTATGCGCCATCATTTCCCACAAATGTATGTGAACAACAGATTTCTGCTGCTGTGCATTCAATTGCCACTGACACTTTTCAACGTGTTTGGCAGGAATTTACATATCGAATTGACTTTATACATGTAACTAAAGGAAGTTATATCGAGCACTTGTAAAGAAAAACTTCCATATTTTCCCTTTGCATTCATCTGTTACTTATCATTCTGTGTCTTATATATATATAAAAATACAGCGTTTTGAAATCGATTGATTCATTTTGAATAACTCTGTGTTTTTACTGCAAGTGGTTTCGTAATCGCAACATCTGTGTTATTGTTACATAATAAAATTGGAAGTTTTTTAAATACATTTCTCCCTGCTTTCTTACAAATATGTTCTGCTTAAGAGTTTCTAGCATTGTTTTGTTAACCATGAACTGATCTCTCATCAATTTTCTTAGCTAGAAAAGGAGGGTATTTTTCAACTTCAAGTAGAATTCTAGTGAGAATAAGTGGAACCTCTATTTTACACTAGATATATTTATATACTTATGACCTCAGGCCTTTGAGCATTTCTGTCTAGGAAGCGAAAATGTCTGTTTATTTTGTATCATTCAATCGAGTTTTGAATGTATGAGTCACTTCAGATTTTTAAGACAGAACCACATAGGCAAACCGAATGGGTATTGCTTCATCCTTCGACTTGAGGGGAGGATCAGTTGAGGAAGGAGATACAATGAAAAGGAGGGTATGGTACCCCTCCCCTAGGAGTCAAATTGTTAATTTCATGTACGAAGTGCAATGACTGCTACAAAATTATTTCACTTAAGAAGGAATTATTTGTCAATTCATCCTTCGTGACGTAGTGCCATTCTTTATGACGTACTGCCACGATCTTATGCAATTAGATTTTTAGCTAAGGGTTACCTCAGATATGATAAGAAACATCTTTCCAAATCTGTTGCTCACCGTAAACGGTGTACTTGTAAGGCTGGGAAAAACTAAAGTAATCTCGTTAAGAATAATGCCAAAATAATAATAATCTCGATAAATCCTACATTTCATAATCAACTGCAACATTTAGACTAAACACTTGAGTAATCATAAATAGAATTAAAAATATTATTGCTGAGGTACTTTTATTTCGATTTTGCATTTCATTTGTCGTAATATGATACAAAAACAAAATAATGATATTTCGAAAAATCTCATTTTGAGATTAATATATATTTATGACGTGTTTTTTACAGTACGCGCATGTTTTATCTTCTCATCAGATTTTAGAACTAATTTTTGTTGTGTACTTTCTCCGGATATCTTGAATGGCACAGCGAACTGTACCTGTATAGATTTTTCATATAGATTATTCTTAAAAAAATAACTATGTTTTATTTCTAACCCATGACTTAAAAAAAAATTTCATTTCGAGAAGAATTTGTTTTTTGAAAAAAATTCAGAAGTTAACTATACACAATGATTGAGGACTTGAAACAAGGGGGAGAAAGTGTTTTTTTTTTTTAAGAACTGAGAGGACTAATTTTGGATTATTTGTAGTTCAGTAATTTGGGATTCAAGAAATCTCGTTTAGACATATTTAAAAATGGAATCTTACTTAATTAGAATTTAATTATTAGATGTATTAAAAAACTGCAACATTAATAAATAATAGTAGTAAATATTTGTAACGGGGTAAAATATTTAAAGATCTATAAAAGAAGGGATGTTATAAATAAAATGAATACATATAATAAGAAAACTCAAGTATAAAATATTATCCTTCAGAAAAGTTTATTTCAAGAAATAATTATATTAAAATGTGCTTAAAAGTTACATTTAAAACTATCCAGACATCAGAATATTGCAAAAAAAAAAAAAGAAAGAAAGAATATTATGTTACACGGCTATATAATATAAATGGTTGGTTGTGTGTGTGGTTTTAATTTCTGGCAAGTAAATCCTCGCGAGATATACGAGTATTGTAATAATCTGAATGAATCCATGATTCCCACCATTTAGAAAAGTGCTAGAGGTATTACTATTAAAATGATATCATAAGGAGCATGTGAATGTCATATGAAAAAACTCTGCAGCAGAAGATTCCCTTAGGGAGCGATTTCGAATAAGTAACATTATACTAAAAAAATTATATATATATATATATATATATATATATATATATATATATATATATCAAAAATGGGCTCTATACCGTTAGTAAATTCTTAAAAATCCCTTATTTCTTCTATCCCACATTCACATTTGAGAATGTGAAACGGGTGCTTATTTTAAGTAACTTATCATGGTTTAATTTATGCGGTTTTCCTTTATGCTCGGTTATAATGGATCCAATTATCCGTGTAAATCGAGAGCTTACTAATATAACTAAATAACAAGTAATATAAAAAAAAATGAAAGTCAATTCCTACATAGGTCAACAAAGAAATTTTTTTATTTTAGTTACGTCAGAAAGGAGCAGTCGAAAGCGCTCAATACAACAATGTCTCGACTTCTTGCATATTTGCAAAAAAATATGTAAGACAATAAAATGCTTTTTTTAGATAAAAATTTAAAAAATTGCCAATGGAAAATAAAAATAAAAAAAAACAGTAGAAAACAGAAATCCACATAATCAGACACTAATATTTTCAGTACTTTTCAATATGTGTACTTAAACGAGAAATACTGATTGATATATTAAAGGAAATTATAATTGTTAAATATAAATGAATGTCAATTTAAGTAGAATATAAAAATTCTTTGAAAAATGCCAAAGAGTGAATTTTCATGGCTTGGAAAATTTTCGAAATTTATGTCGTATGTTAGCCATGTAAAAAACAAAAAAAATGTGATTATGTTAAGAGAGACTTTTTATTTTCTTTTCGGTCGCAAATGTTCTATTAAATTTTTCAAAAAGGATGTTTTAAAGAAAAATAAATTTTGGGAATAATATTTATTCTCTTATTGAGCAAGTATATACATGGTACTGGGTAGGAGTTCAGCATATCTGATTAATCTACAACTTGATTTAATTGTTACTTTCTTTTAGTGTTTTCATTTTCATCATTTCCATGATATTCTTTTCTTCAAATAATAATACAAAGAATTTAACGGGAAAAAAAAATTTGTATTTACATACAAAAAAAATTGTGTTTTTTAAATAATTCTAGTCATTGTCTGCCTCAGTTCCTAGTCTTTTTCGTGATGGCTGCGATTGCCTAGTGGTCATGGTCTTGGACTCTCGGCCGGCATTGTTTTCGTCTAGTCGTGGGCGCGAGCTCTGATGCCTTTAAAGACACGCCGTCTTGTGGGGCTGATGCACGTTTAATCTGGTCGAGGTTCTAAGTCCTCTCGTTGGAGTAATATGAAAGTTTGGAGAGGGAGGTGTCAGCTCAGATGTCGTCTTCTTGACTCGACCGAGGTTCAAAATTACGATGTCTGTCGCCAATTGCCGTCGTGTTACTTTTCAGTGCGACTTTATACACAATCACAAAACTTTTTCGCGTACAAGATTCTTAATAATTATTCGTGCATTTTAAATTTTAAAAAAGTGTAAATAATTAAAAAAAAAAAGATTTTATAACAAGATTTCTACGTAATATTTTTTTTCCAGTTTGTTTTTCAGTCCATCGACGAAAACTTTTAGCTGAAAATAACTATTTTCAAAGGGCGTTACCACCAGTCTCCATCACAGAGTTTCGTTGAAGAAAAACAATTGATTGAGGGTCTCATTGAACCGACTTGTGCATTGTGCTATCTGCCGCTACGTCGCCATGGCACTGTGCTCTGTTTCAGCCACAATGTTTCTTTCATTCAAGGTTATCCGGGAACGCCCTCTGTCAACAACAACAAAAGAAAAAAAGCGTGACAATAAAATGCTTTTAAAGTCACTTAACGAGTCGAAGCAAGCAAAAGGGAATTTGCATTAAAATTTCTAAAAATCACACAATAGTAAGAATTTATCCTTTTTGAATGCTTGGAGTTATGACGAATTTCGAGTGTGACGAATAACTTTTATCAAATGCTTGCTAATAAGAAGAACATTTAGTTGTTTCCGATCGTAATTTGCATGCTTATAAGTGTTATTTGGGGGAAATACAGAGTTATTCCCCATTTAAAAGCGATATTATTTGGTACTTACCTTTACCAGTCATTCAGAATATGACATCCTGCAACATATCAGGGGAACATAAAACCCAATGTATACAAAAATATTTCATTTTTTAATGAAATGTGGTCTTTCCGTTACGCGAAGAACTGTAGAATGCTCATTAACAAACAAATTCGTGCAATCTTGTAATTTATGACAGTAAACGATGCATAAAATTTTATTTCAAACACATGACCGGTTTCTTCAAAGATTGTTTTGACCTTGTCGAAAAACTGAAGACGAAAAATTGAAGTTCTTCTTTTCTAAATTTTGACAAAAAAAAAAAAAAAAAAAAAAAAAAAAAAAAATGTTTTAATGAATGTGGTTTTTATAATTTTTGGGTATTCCTGAAGTACTCTCTTTTTAATTATCTTAAAATAACATTTTTGTTGTTTAATATTTATATATTTTCGTACACTTATTTTATGAGCGTTCAATGTTCTTTGCTTAATGAATGCTTACTTCAAGAATGTAATTTTTATTAGCCGCCCAAGGGACTATTATTTTAGTTGGATCACTTTTGGCGTGGATCACTTGTGTTATTAAAATCGTTTCTTTTTGTAGAAAGTAATCAATGTATTCAAGAACAGATAATTATTCTGCTTAATATATTATTTAGCAGAATAATAATCCGCATGTATTTATAGCTAGCAAATATTTTGTTAAAATTTTAAAGGAATTATTTTCGAAATTTATAATCGACTAAAATTATTTCTTAACGTAAGAGGCAAATAAAATATTTGTCTTTGAATTGCATTGTTATTCAAAAACTCGCATGCTAATGGGTGAAAATATTCTAAGTGATTGAGGAAATGTATGTATATATATATATATGTAAAAATTAGTACGTTTTTCAAAAGAATTTAAAAAAGATTCTATTAAATTGACAGAATATTATTTCGATCACCCACCATATAATAAACGCAAATACAGTGTAATTATTTCACTTTCTCTTACAAATGATCACAATACTTGTGCTTTAAACCTTAAGACACCGTGAAAGAATTTGAAAATAAAGATATAATTTCCTTTCGTTGTTAAAAACAGAATTGAGTTTCGATTTTATTGTTTTCTATACATATAGGGTGTAGTGTATACGACGCCTGTTGGCGGGAAAAGAAATTGTGGTAACCCTCTATTGTGTAGGAGAGAGTAAAACAGTGTCTCAAGAGAGACGCGATTGAGCTGTACTCTTAAGAGGTCGGGGAATACGAGCCCCGACGTGTAAATAAAATTCTTGTTAATCTAAAAGGAAATAGTCTTCAATGCTCGCATTCAACACGGTAAGATGCCCCAGGACATCACATAGGGAGCTTAATAAATAGCATGGATGTAAAAATTACAAGTTTCCCGCCCTCTTTCTTTAAAAAGGGTTAATTTCCTCAGGATCATTCTACCCCTTCCTTTTTAATCTACCTTAAACATGTCATAGAACACGAATGTGCTTCTTGTCCCTTTTATTCAGCTTGAATCTTAGCGTAAGTGTATCTTCCCTGAATTCTTAAAGGAGCGGTTGTCCAGGAGCGCATTTATACCCATAAAACGACCTTCTGAAGTAAAACATTTTCGGGTATATGCAGAGTTTCTGCTACGCCCCCTTTCCTTTGGTCCTTTCGAACGCACTTATCTCGCTTAATGGTTAAGCCTCCACTGTTTTTAACAAGAACAAATAGCGTAAAACCAAACACTAAAAGCTACAAAATGTTTAGATTGGTACTACCTAACCAGTTGCGCTGCCACAATTCGGGTGTTGTGATTTGCCCCTCTTTCTTTGAAGCAACGGACGCCTTCGTGCAAGCACACCCGGTAGGATCACAATTGAATAAGAATCGTGTCCGAGTCCTGATTCTAAGATTCGCGAAAGAATTTCGTTCAGGGAGCTGCCACTCTTTATTCATAACAAACCCTAAACTGGAATGGTTCAAAGGAGGTATCGATTTGGATATCATCAACTTACTGAGATTTTAAATAACAAGGTCAATCACTAATCCTCCGTAGTGTTGTCCTAAAGCGATTGTAACATGGTAAAAAGTTGCTTGGCGACGAATTCGTGGTCAGATCATTTAATACGAATATACATAAAATCAAGTTGAATTTAGAAATCAGGTATAATTTGACACAAGATGCGATAATATATATATCAACAGCTTACTATACAGATTAGAACAATTATACTACCACTAATTTAATAATCAATATTTTTAAATTGGGTGTAATTTAGCTGTAAAAATAATTAATTCTTCGAATTTGTGAATGGGGACATTTGCGACTCCGAACAAATTGAGAACTAATTATCCACCAAAGGAACTATCGTTTTTGGTGATGTACTAATTTATCATCTGATCACTTTTCAAAATAAAATGGGAAATGCACGTGACCTCTTTATTTTCATTTTAGGGCAGTAACAATTACATTTATCTTAAAAAACATTCAATTTTTTAATTATTTTCTTAAAATATATTTAACTAATCTTTTGTGCCACTTTATGATGTTATTCGATAAAAGAACCTCACTTAGTGAAAACATACCGTAACTTATGTAAAAAAGCATTTTATATATATAATTAATTTTCTTGGATCTAGCAGCACTGCCTGTAGAAGCCCGTGTCGAATAATGAACTCACAACCGGTATTGTTTCGTTGAGTCATTTGTTCGAGCTCTGATGCAATGAAATATCCACAATGGAGCAAGACTGATGCATGTTAAATCTATCGAGACTCCGAGTCCTCCATGGAGAAAGTTTGGAGAGGGAGATGCCAGCTCAGGTATCATCCTCGTTACTTGTTTGAGGTTCCAAATTACAAGGTCCGTCGCCAATACTCATCACGTATCTTCTAAGATGGACGTTCTTAAGCAATCAATCTAACAAGGTTATTTTCTTGGATCTGACAGCATTATCTTTGGAAGCACATGGCGAATCCTATGAACCTCTAACAAATCAATTAAAAAGTATGGGTTTTTTTTCCTACTGCGTTGAGGACGATTTCTTATGGGATTCTTATGATAAAGTGGAAATCGACTCGCTATGTACAGAATGGAACCCATATGACTAGCTTCTCAACAACGAAAGCAAGGATATACTCGAAGAGCCTTTTACCTATAATAACGAATGTGATGATTTTTCAGGACTTTGAATACATAGCAGAGCGATTTGTTTTATTTTGTAATGGTCATAATCTATATAAATTTTAATCTAACATTTTTTGTATCCGTCCTTTAAGATGATCCCGCAATTTGGAGGCCTTTTTTTATGATTAAACTACGCTCTTATCTGCAGAAATATATTGTATATATATATATATATATATATAGAGAGAGAGAGAGAGAGGGGGAGATTAGACACTTTAAAATGCGAAAAGGAGAAAGAAGGTTAGCGAGATTTTCGTGTTCACAATGTGACACCCGCCCGACCCGGGCGTCCTCTTGTGCCATCACTAGATTCAATTATTAAATACTACGACACAAATAATTACAGAATCACCAAAAAAATATTTCAACAATTTATTAGCATATATTTACAACGACACAAATGGCTATGCTCTCTAGGGTAAACTTTCTAATACCTTAGTTCAACCCACCAATAGTAATCTAACAGACTCTTACCCCTAATCCTTCCTCGACTGCAACTCAGACTCTGGATCAACTGTTGAAAACACTAGGAAATATCCTTCTAGCAGCAATCTATTCTCGAACCCTCTATTTCTTCCTTCCTCTTATCTATCACTTCAGCTTCACTTCACCTACAGCCTCTCTTTCAGATCCTCTTTCAGATACTCTACTCCTTCCGACGGAGTTTATATATTTCTCAACTCAACCGCTTCACTTCATTCCTAACTGCTTTACATAATAACTTTATGTATCACGTTTCATTTTTGGTTGGGCAAAGGTTGTTTAGCGAAAGCAATCAATCTCAATAAAAAGTCCCCAAGGTTAGTGAAGAGAAACCGCGAATAGCCCAATGTCACAACAATACTGGGGCAAAAAATTTAAGCGACCTTCGGATACCTGATACTTGAATCAGATTCAGTTAATGAGTATTGTTCTTGGATCGGATACAGTTTACGAATATTGTTCCTGACTTGGATCCAGTTTTGCGGTTATTGAAATTTGAATAATTATCATTTATAATCTTTGGTTTCGGACGCGAGTTAGTTACCGCTCCCCATTCGTGATACAAACATTTATTTTTAATTATATTTACGCGGAATAATCTCATAGTATAAACACGTGCCTGTCTGACTATTTACTGACTGATTACTTAATGATTACTGACTGATTCTTATGTTGCGAAGCGGGGTGGCGTGGTTTAAATTGTATCAAACCCTGCAGGAGAAATGGAGACATCAATACAAAGAAAATACATCAAGAGAAGTTCAGTTAAAGGGTGATTGAGTATAATTTGCATTTAAAACGTAATTTAGTTTCAAATGATATTTCTTCACGAAACGAAGATCAAAAGTTTGACTACGCAGCAGCTCACGCCATTTGTCACTTTACTATTGTTACACACTCAATAGATTTCATTGCAGATATGATAAAATTGAGATAATAAGATATTTTTTTCCTTTTTTTTAAAACAAATCTCTCGATGATTATGTAAATATACTTTTCCTAAATAATGGGGAGTTTTATTTCAGCAAATTTTCCCAATTTCAATTCAGTTAAGACAAAAGAATTAAAAAAATAATTCTTCATTCAAAGTTCAAGGCAATGTTAAAAAATTTTTACAAAAAAGTTTAGCTAGCAATAACGAAACATTACGGGCGAGAATGTTTCTAGAAGCAATTGTGTCTCGGTCAAGCTTTTCAAAGCATTATGAAAAGATTTTGAGTCGGATTTGAATTTCTTATGAAAATTACTATCACGTTTATAATTTTCAAACGCTGTTATATATAAAATCACCATTACAAAGTTTAACAGATGCAGGAATCAACGGAAATATGAAAAAAAAAAAAAATACTTGAATTAAGAGGGGAATTCTTTTGGGAGCCATTTTTCGAAAGAACTCATGTATAAATATAGTGGAAATCTCTCTCTCTCTCTCTCTCCCTCTAATAGAATAGTGCATTGATTCAAATTCATCGAAAATGATATTCTTTCAAGTCGGTTCTCTCAGAATTTTACTTTAGGCAGTCATTATTCGTTACTTTTAAGTATCAATCTAATCCTATTATCCGAATTTAAAATAATTTTCTTTGGGTTATCGCATTCACTTAATTTTACAGGCAATAAAACTATTTATCAAAAGGAAAATTCTGAATTTATGTTTTCTGTTTTAAGCTACCAGATGTTAAAATCATTCGCTAATATCGTATAATTTTCGGGTTTTTTTTTAAAATCTCTTTATGCAAAGCATTTTCTAACCGTCTACACGTATTTTCTCAAGTCCCCGTGAATTCTCTTTCTTCACGTATTCACTCATCTCAGTTATTCTTATTCGGTAATTTTGTACTAAACTTTGTGAGGATAATAATACATAATTTCTATATTTGCGGCATTCATGAATGTTTCACGGAGATCAGATATATAATATATATAGCAATATCTTTACGAAAAAGAGAAAGGAATTTTCATTTGATATGAAAACCATTTTTTTTTTCACAATTTTAAATATCAAATATAGTCTTATATTTTGTAATTATTGTCGCTATTATTAATGATTTATTTTAATTATTTGTTGCTGGTAATTCACAGAGTATTTCGTAAAATACTTAAAGAATCATTTTACTTGAAGGGAAAAGAAAGAAAGAATTTTATATTATTTTTAACTAATCAATAAATTATCTCCAATTTTGAAAAAAGGGATTCGGAAATTTTGGGGAAGATTGAACAATTAATTATTTTTATTTAATGATAAAGCAACTACAAATATAACCGCAAACGTGTATTTTATTTTTTTAAAAATGTATCAAATATGGTTGTAATAATTCAAGCAATAAAGTACCTTCTGTTTTGAGTGATCAAAAAGATAAAAATTATTTAACTATTTTAAACATTCTAGATTTCGATTAGAACAAAAAGAACTGTAAAAAAGCGCTATTTATCTTGAAAATAAATATTGAATAGGACGATAATTTTTTACTACTTCACTATTCAGGTTCAACAATAAAAGGGGTAATAAAATAACTACAAAATGGATAAAGGTGATATGAGAATATCTCACTCTTCAGTCTATTTTAATTATAACAGCTATATTCTAAATGCTTTTGAACTGGTTATAAAATTTCAGCCATAAAAATATGACAAAAAAATAAATAACTTTCTTTGGAATAAAAACTCCCTTTTGTAATATGATACTTGATTAGAAAGAACGTTCTTGTAGAAGAAAAGAATCTTACAGATGTTGCACAATTTTCTTGGCGCGCGAGTCAAACCGCAGAATGACGCTGAAATGTCCCGCCAGAAGAGAAAGATTTTACAACAGTGGAGCACACACGAAAAGAATTTTCATCACTTAGCAGGCGTGCCAACTTTTTTAGTTCTGACTACTAATTTCTGTCATCAATCTTATTTTTTAAGCTTTTCCGATTTAGATAATATATCTCTTAATTTCGAGTTATTGTAGTGTATTTGTTCAAATTTTGTATATTTTATAGAGAATTCTAATCTGATCAAAATTTAGTGTATCGATAACTGTACAAAATTTTATCTGTAATTTCTTATATGGTGATATGTGGTAATTTATAAAAAAAATAGAATTCATTTTAATCATTTTTATAATCGATACTGTGTTATAAACGCATTTTTAGCATGTGTTTAAATTAACTTCATTCTGTTCTTTAACGAAATCTGTTTTTTTACAGCTTCTTGTAGCGTAGATTTTAGTTTTTTAATCTCGGCTATGTTCATTTTTACTTTATTGAGAATTCACCATTAATATGTAAGGTAGCAATCAATTATAAAAGTAAATGATAACGCGCGATTTCAAAACAGACGAATCTTTTCAAAACTTCTTGACAAATTGTATAATAATTTTTATCAATTTTTGGATTGAAAAATTCAATAATTTCAAACTTTTGTTGCAAGTTAATTTTAAAAAAGTTTAGCTCCTGGCAGATACAAGATTTGTGTGCTTAATTCTAAAAAATTCGATTAAAAATTACATGAAATACACGTTAAAAAAATAGGAGGGGGAAGGAAACAATGCACCAAGACGGAGTCTTTCGATTTGTAATGAAACTTCGCGTGCAAATACCTTCACATCCAACGTACTAATTATTAAATGTTGGAATCAATGAATAGATGATGCTCCAGAGCATCCGAATTGTGCGTTAAAGAAAATATAATCTTAGGGTATAACTTTCATTTGAATTTGGTAGCTGCGATAGCCTAGTGGTCATGGCTTTTCGTTCAGTCGCGGGTTCGATCCTTGGCCGCTAAAGACCCGCCGTGTAGCCGGGGCTGAAACTGCTTGCTGAAATTGTAAACTGCTTGTCAACATTGACAAGCAGTTTACAATTGTACCGGGCTTGGGTTAGGATGATCTAAATTTGGAATGTAATTGCTTTCATTGATGAATTCCGCTTAGAATTGAGTCTCAGTGACCAATGAAGACAAATTGGGAAACTTCTAACCAGACTGTCATCCAACTCAGAACTCGATTACCGGGATTTATAACCTGGAGCTGTCATTTCATTTGACAGCCGAGCTTCATGGGTTGTCAACAGCAACATACAAATATGAAATAAGTTGACCCCCGATGTGTTGCCTTTCTGATGACAACTAGCACTTTTAAAACTGTAAAATAAGGTTTAGTCGTTCACGGTAATAATTTTTACTGACCATGCTCACTGCAGTTGAAACTGCCAAATAATTTTCCAATATTTCTCTTCTGAAGTTTGATCCAGCAATTCAGGATTTTACCGTTAAAATACGACTGCAGTGGAATGTTTGGCAAGAAATTCCACCGAGGGACTTGTACATGATCTGCGAGATTACATGATTCAATGTTCAGCCGGATAACAGCCTGCATAAGGACAAAAGTAGATCAGTGCCATATTGATTTATTTACTGTATATATGTGCTTAATAAATAATAGAATTCCTCAAAGAAAAATTTTAATCTTTTCTTTTCTATACATACACCCAACTCTATTTTTACACGATTTTGAAATAACGCAGTTCACCAATATACTTTTTTACACGAATTGTTTGTCCTGACATGAATCCTCAATTTTTGTTCCAAATATTCAAATACTGTTTTTAACGCATTATATACCATCTCTATAATTCAACCACTCGAACAGGGTATTATTGCAGTATTTAAAATGTACTACATAAGCAAATGTTTAAATATTTTTTAGACTCATAGAAGAAAGAAATTGACTGTTGCGGAAGCATGGAGAAATTTACGATTATGGATTGTTACACATTCTTCATTTGTCATCAAACAATTTGCGCCAATCGACCTTAAATACTTGTTGGAAAAAAAAATTTGCAGCATGCGTAAAAAGTGGAAGTTTCGTAGTACAAAATTCAGCTGTGTGTTAAAATTATAACACTATCAAATGCAATTGGTGGTGAAGGTTTTAAAAACATGCAATCGGCTGACATCGAAGAATTGATGCTAGAAAGCCCTTTGGATGAGGACGATTTGATCGGGTTTATGACAGTTTATTATTATAAAGAAGTCGATAATGAGGAAGTCGAAGATGAAGTTCGACTTTTAACAGCTGATTTAATTCGCGAGGGCTTGAAGTTGCTACACGTGTGGAATATTTTCTTACTCATGATCCTGATATAGTGCGTGCATTAAAATTTCAACGTAATTTTAAGTTTTGTGTAGCAAGATATCAAGAATTATATAAGCATTTTGAATAGCCAGCCCCCCCAAAAAAAAAAACAGCCGCTAATAACAGACTTTGTAACAACAAAGAAACCAACAAAAGCAGTTAGTAACGAATGAAATTCTTCATTTGAATAAAGGCCTACGGTTATGCAAGACATACATATGTGACGCATCTACTAATGATAGCATTTTTGATCCAGTTCATATTAAACGCGCACGTTTGTTATCAAGTAGCGATAAATAGTTGTTAGTTAGTAGTTTTATTCCTAACTTTTTTCAATTTGAATTTTTATATGTTGTATGTACCTATAGATTGAATTTTCAGTATACACTAATTTTTAAATTTTTTTTTTGTAATAGAAATGAATTGTTTTATAAGTATGTAATATGGATTTCATTATTACATTTTTGTACGGACTTTTGGGAAAATAGTTTCTACATCTTACACGATTTTTTAAAGTTGTGTAACATATCCCCAAATTTACCATACGCCGCATGTATTTTTTTGCACGGTTATCTGAGGAACGTATCTGTCGTGTAAAAAAAAGAGTTGGGTGTACCAACTCTTTTTTTTTATTATTCGGATAACTTTTTCTTGATACAACATTTTGTATTTTATTATTATTATTTTTGTCTTAATGAGTATTTTTCTGTTTCTTACAATTAGAAGCTAAATATTTTATTTTATTTTTGTTAGATCAATAGAAATTTTTTTTACCGTGTAAGTTCATCTTAACCAAAATGTCCACATCTATTTTTTTAAACATTTATTTCTGAAAAAGTTGGTGAAACAATTATCAAAAAACGTTTCTTCATTTTAAATTTATTCGCTATTTTTTTGTATGTATCTTCCGAAAATATTTTGAGAAATTTATTTGAATAAAAGTTGAATGCAAATATGTAGATACTTTTTCGAGGTCCAGTTTTTAATATCGGTGAAATCATTTCAGAAATATGGTTTGATAGCTGGAAATAACTTTCTAAAACATCATACATGTTATTGTAAGTAAAAGGAACATAACTGGTGCACAGTTCTTTTAAATAAAAACGAAAAACAGTGTAATTCGAGCTTTTATTACTTCAAATTCCTATCTAATGAATATATAAAAATCAGTTCTTTACTCAGTGGAGAATAGAAAACGACAGGATTGCAAAAATGTACAGACGGGAGATAATTAATTCGTCTACATCACGAATTTCTGCTGATTTTGGGTTTTTTTTGGATGGGAAACGTTACCTTTCAGTCGTAAACATTGAATGTGGTTTACAAGTTGTCTCCGATACTTTGTCAGCATACTTCTGTCCTTCACTTGAGGAAAAGCCAGCTTTGCTTCTTCTTCTTTTTTTATTTGATTACTTGTCATATTTTTATTTTGTTTATTCTTAGTTACTTTTCGCATCTAATTTTGCGGTTTTGTCGAGAGGCACAGGATTCGCGTGATTACGTGACTCAGTTGGGGTGTTTGCAGTACCATTTCGAGATAGTAGCTTCAAGCGCTCGGTTTCGTTGGATAAAACACTGTTGACACGTGTGATGGAGCTGGAAACCGTTGCTCAGACTGTTTTGAAATGATAACGGGGAAAAATCACTTACTCTCATGATAATTTAATACCGATTAGAGACCGATAAGTGTTATAGTCAATTTTTTAAAACCGCTCTTTTTTAAGCGTTCACTTATAATAATAATGCAAGAAATTTTTTTTTTCTTTTTTTGTCATTACCAAGTTCAATGAAAAATAATAATTAAATTTTAAGAAATTTCCACCATAATGCATTGATATAACAAAATCAAAATCACAAAATTTCTTTTAATGCTTTAGGAAAATGACTTCAAACAACTTTCTGCAAGACAATGAAACAATTTTCGTTGGTTTAAATATAGTGAAAAAGCAGATGTTGCCAAAGTTTTAAAAATTATGATTTATTCATTTTATTATTCTTAGATAATTCGAAATATGTTAGTCGCGTAAAAACGTTTATAAACTCTAGTGGCTGTGAAAAAATAAGGAAAAATAGCTTGAATTTAGTATTTTTTTTTATTACGTAATTTTAAACAATATTTTTATTCTGTGTATGAATTATGCAAATAGTTTATTAAAATAATAAATTATCTTTAAAACATTAAAAATTAAGGTTCGTCATACAATATTAAATAACCATTTTTAATTCATGTACATAATGTTAATTTTATGGGACTTCTACTTGTCTTCGACTAATTGTATATTTTTTTAATGTAATCAAATGCATTTCAATGTGGAATTACATCTTTCCTCCTATTTTTTTTTTTTTAAAAAACACTATTATGCCTGTTTTAATGATGCATTTGTGGAACTTTTGATCTATAATATGTGGTCGTGGTAGCCTAGTGGCTGGATTGGAGGCCGACGATTTTCGTCGAGTAGTGGGTTCGAGCCTTGATACATACCACTTTAGACCCGCCGTATAGCTGATGCGCGTTAAATCTGTTAAATCTGTCGGGGCTCAAAGTCCTCCCTCTGGTGTAGGGTGGAAGTTAGGAGAGTGGGGTGCCAGCTCAGGTGCCGTCCTCGTCACTTGACCGAGGTTTAAAATTACGAGGTCCGTCGCCAATAGCCCTTGTGTTGCTTCTAGTACGACATTAGTGAAACCAATCACAACAATAATCTATCTTCAAAATGTATAATCACAACAATAATCTATCTTCAAAATGTATGAGCAAAACTAAACTTCACACGTAAACGATTGTCAACATTATAGCGACAAATTCTGATATTTAAAAACTTTCAGAAAAGTAATGATTAACCTCTAAGGAGCTTCTGTATAAAATTTAACAATACATTCGGGAGCACAAATATCTTCTGAAATTGTCAAAGAATTGATTTAATCCGTCACAATGGCTAGAAAAGAAGGAACATTTTTATAAATATAGGGAAAACAAGATAAAAACAACTTTTTTTCCCATAAAATTTAAATTAATATAATGTTCCATAAATTCATGAACATAATAAATGTCAAACGTCAAAATACAAGTATAAAAGATGTGAAAAAATTAAATTAACAATTGACTGAGTGGTAATTTTAAGAATTAATAAATTCCCTTTCCTTTGTTACTCTTAGAACAATCAAATGGTCCTCAATCTAAAGCTAAATGGCGTTTCAACATTTTAGATGTTATAGATATGCAATAACATCAGGGTCATAGCTTTGAGAATGTATGCATTTATTGCATGTAAGCAAATCACTTTGAATTTAGACTTGTATCTGCGCTCTACGATTATCCTGATGTAACAAATGCCAATTCATTATCTTGATTTGTATACAATCGAAATATTTGACCAAATAGCATCGCATGCGTGTGAATAAAGAAATGTGGCGTTTCATAAAAAAAATATTAACTAAAAACTGTGAAAATATAAAATGATATTATTCTCTAAGAATTACGATGCATGAACTTAATTTTGAAAATGGAAAGAAATGGTTGCACATCAAAAATTGAGAAAATGGCTTGACCAACTCTAAAAGATTTCGGAATACAAACATTTTCTTGCCTTTAGAAAATTTATTATTAGAATGTCTCATTACTTTAAAGGTAATTTTAATATAAATGATTAATTTGTTAAAATTAAAAAATTATTTTGATAGTGTCGTGCATAATTTTGTTCCCAAATCCACTCATGGACAAAAAAAAAAATTAGCGCACCAAGAAATAATAGCAGGATCGTAACGAAACTTGGCATGAAGGTACATGTCAGGGAGATATGCAAATTATTAGAAATGCAGCGTGATTGCGAATTACTTATAGTCGGTAGAGGGCGTTTAACGTCGCTCTCCATGGAGTATAAAACTGGTAACCAAAGCTTGTTTGAGTGTGCTGAATCGTTTACAAAGGAAGAGCTGAGGTAAACATACTATTACGCCGTTTTCGAAGACAATATGAGCAGCTGTCGCAATTTGAGAGGGGGAAAATCATCGGCATGATGGAAGCTGGGTGGTCAGCTAGGCGAGTAGTTCGTCAATTAAGCAGCTCTGATTGTGTTGTGAGGAGGTGTTGGGATCAGTGGATCCGAGAGATGTCATTTACACGAAGACCAGGCTCAGGACGCCCTCGACAGACCAGTCGTCGAGAAGACCGCCACATCGTAAGAAATGCACGCGTACAGCCAACTGCTTCATCTGCCGCCATCCAGGCACATGTAGCACCTTCACTAGGGGCCCCTGTGTTTTCTCGAACCATACGAAGGCACTTGGCTGAAGGACATTTGGGATCGCGGAGCCCATTACGTGTGCTGCCCTTGACGCCCACCCATCGATACTTCCATTTGGAGTGGTACCGCGCACGAGGAAACTGGACAGCAACGGAATGGAACCAGGTCGTCTTTAGCGAAGAATCCAGATTTAATCTCAGCAGTGGTGACAATCGTGTTAGTGTGTGGAGACCCCGTGGTGAAAGCCTCAATCCTGCCTTTGCTTTACAGCGACACACTGCTCCCACAGTTGGTGTGATGGTATGGGGTGCCATTTCCTACAATACACGGTCACCCCTAGTATTGAACCGTGGCACCATGACAGCCCAGCGGTATGTCCATGACATCCTGCAACCACATGTGTTGCCACTCAAGCAACGGCTCCCAGGAGCCATTTTTCAACAAGAAAATGCTCGGCCTCACACGGCAAGGGTATCACAAGACTGTTTCCACACTGTTACTACCCTTCCTTGGCCTGCCCGATACTCAGATTTGTCTCCAATCGAGCATATCTGGGATCATTTGGGAGGGCGAGTTGGGCATCCCACGAGTTTGAACGAACTAGAGGCAAGGTTACAGCAAATATGGAACGAAATGTCTCAAGATATCATACAGAACTTGTATGCTTCAATGCCCGATCGTATCGCATCGTGCATTCGCGCTACAGAGGGTTCAACAGGGTTTTAAATCATCCGTTCTTTTGCCTTTTTCTTTGATTTTCTAATCATTTATTTATATCAAAGTAATCATTTCGTAAGTAAAATTTCGTTTCATTTTTAACGACTCTTTCTTGGTGCGCTATTTTTTTTTTTTTTTTTTTTTTGTCCATGAGTGAACAATAAAAATACACAGATATTGTTATTACTAAAAATGTTACAATTTCATTACCGCTACAGACCTTTCATATAAAGGGGACCAAAAATGTTTCAACAGTTTTGTGAATCGTTGATAGTTATAATTTTAAATCTAGAGCTTTTGAAAAAAAATTTAGTTTTTAAAAATCAGTGTTTCATTTGATAACATCTCCATTTAAATAATAATGATTAAATAAATGTTTAATACACTACAGCCACCGACAAAATTTTAAGGTCACGAGATTTTTTATTTTGTCTTAATGTGTAATCAAACAAAGGGGGAAATGTTGCATATATGCAAATCATGCAATGATGCTAAAAGAAGAAGTGTATATTATTTCAATATCCTGATTTATCAGAAAAGAATAGCTGTAAAGTCTAAATAAGCACGTAAGAGGGGGCGACAAATTTTTACGTTCAAGTATTATTTTGCAACTGGAAAAATTGGCTTTAGGAAATGTTTTACTAAGCTTTCTCAGATAATAAAATGTAAAGGATAGTATAGGTAAAAACGACGTTTTTTCAGAGATGGATAAAAATCAATATTACATGTGTGTGGCAGAGTCGGCTTTCACTATAAAAGGGCCTGGGAGCAAGAAACCATTTGGGGTCTTAAATTTTTTGTAAAGTGTAAAAAATTACGAACATATATTACTAATGTATGTTTATTTAATAAGTGATTTTGTTTTTGCTAATACATTAATTACTTCCGAAAAATTACAATTTTTTCAGTTCCTTTTTCGATGCTTAATAGAGCAAGTAAGCGTACTTCACACATGCTTCACTAAAAAGTTTTGGTGAGGATACTCGTGAGTTCCCCGAATCAAATAACAAAGTACTCGCATCATCAATAAGTAGTTTGAGACAAAAAATTGTCGAAATTTATAGATTCACTAATATAATGTTTAGGATAAAAAGAATTTTACATTATACTGACAATGGTTGGGATATTGTCAAATTGCCATGTGCAAGAGTGCACTATTTTAGTTTTTAATCATGTTGGGGCTGCCTCAATCGCGGGTCCCCGGTGCTTAGCATTCCTACACACCCCAACCAGCCCTGCGGGGAACTGTAGATCAGTTTTTTTTTTTTAAAAGTCACCCTGAATGGAGTAGAAAGAAAATAGCTGTTGCAACAGGTTCGATCAAAAACGAGCGTGAATGATTATTTGAAAGACCATTGCCATTATGGTTCCAGAAAATATTAGAAGAAATAAATCAACATTTGTTCGAGAAGGCAGGCTGATTTTGTGTGAGGCTCTAAGCGAAAAAAATTTCTACTGGATAAATTTCGAGTCAACTTCTATTGAGTTGTCATTAGCAGATAGCTCAATATCAGCTAAAAACGAAATTTGGTTCTTATTTTGGAAGAAAATGGCAAGAAAACCACTTTTACCAAACAAGCTCCTTTAGCATTTCCTCGAAATCAGCTGTCTTGGACTGACAAATACAGAACTAATTTTATCAGATGAAAAAAAAAAAGTTTAATATGGATGGTTTTGATGGGTTAAAATTATCATTTAAAAGATAATAAGTATCTTTAAGATAATAAGCATAAGGTGTTTCTGCCATGGTATGGGCTATATGATGGCCAAGTGGACGATCGGATGGACTCTATTCATTATCAAAATATACTTGGTGGACATTTATTTCCTATGTCACTAGTTATACTTGTATATCGGTGGTTAACATTGGATGTTGCTTCAAGACAATTCGTCTAATCATTCTAAACTCGACATAAGTGTGGCTAGCAGAAAATAGCGTCTACTTTGGATTTTCCAGCCAGATGACCGGATTTAAATCCCATATGGAAGTACAGGAACATTTAGTTTGGGGGTAGTTACGGTAACGTTCAGCAGTATCATAGCGTTCCCTAACTGAAACATCGATTTTAAATGAGTGGGATAACATACCTGTAAACTTGTTTCACAAACTGGTTGATTCAGTGGCAACTTACGATTATATTTGATGAAATTATGAATCATGGCGGCTGAACGAAGTATTAAGATAATTTTTCCTTATTTCCATTTGTGACCTTAAAAACAAATCGCGCATATTTTTTTCCTATTTTGTGTTTCTTTTGAATAAATGAAAAGTTTTCATGGTCAGACTACTTTGTATGTAGTAAACTTCTAATTTTACGCTTGTATTGTATACTGAATTTAAGCATTTGCATTTATTATAGTTGTATATTGAATTTAAGCATTTGCATTTATTATATTTGTATATTGAATTTAAGCATTTGCATTTATTATAGTTGTATATTGAATTTAAGCATTTGCATTTATTACATTTGTATATTGAATTTAACTTATTTTTATTACTTTTGTGTTATATTATTAACAAAATCTTGTGACCTTAAAAATTTTTCGGTGATAGTACTTATAATTTGCAAGCGATTTTAAAGATGTCATATATATATATATATAAAATTTCATTGCTACAATATACTTATATTTATAATCGTAAATTATATTACTAATAGTTTTCTTAACGTTGATAAAAAAGAAAGTTTAGAGGTTAAATATTTCCCATCAGTTTAATATTTAATAAAAAGGAAGTTTCTCAGTTGACTGAATATGTCGTAATTCTAATTGGACAAAGAAGTTTGTATTTAGATTTCCCGTCACCGACACGAAATAATCTGTCGTGACGTCATAATGCAAGCTGCAGTGACGTTATCAGGAAATCACAAATCTAATCGACGCTTGTAATTAGACATATTCTGAAACAAAACAATATGTTACAGATTGTGTTGGGAAATGAATTTTAGAAAGAAAAACAATTTCAAATTCTTTCAAAATTTAAATATTTTTTTTTTTGTTCAGGGAAAGATTTACTTATACTTGTTTTTATTCTACTTCTTTTTGGGAAAAGAAATTTGTGATTTTCTTATATCCACGCTAATAAATAGTAATATAAGAAAAAATGAAATAATGACAGACTACCTAATCTGATTTAAGCGTATCAATCCATGCCTATCATAAGAGCAAAAAAGAAAACCCTTGCAATATCCAAGAAAAGGTGGTCAAAACTGGAACAAAAACGTATTTTTAACTTTATTCGGATTTATGAAAGACTCAACTAGTTTCAAATAAAAACTCGAAGAAAAAAATGTATTATTCTTAAATTTAACTAAATCTCATTGATTGATAAGAAATTTCGAACAAATAAAGTGTCAAAATTAAATGTTTAATATTTGTTTTCTTATTTTTAAATTATAAATAACAACAAAAAAATTTTGTAGTGCTAACTAGTATATTGAAAAACAAAGATAAACTTCCACGTGCAACAATTTTTTTTTCAAATTTAGTCAGTTTGTTGGAATTTAACATAATTAATAAAAAATTAAATTATCATGCAAAATTAAGGATTTTTTTTAAAGATTAATACCTTATTTTATAATTTGAATGTAATCGCATTCTTGATTAAGTAAATGCAATTGAATAGCATTTGAAATAGCAAATAACTTTTTATATGCTTTGGAATTATCTAATGCTGAACACAATAGTGGGAAGGTTTAAACATGAAATCCGTCGCCATTTGTATTTCTTTCTCTGAAATCTCTGACAGTATTTCTATAATGAATTTTTATATATATATATATATATATATATAGGAAATTAAGCTATTATTTCTTTGTTGAAGTTAGAACGATATGAAACCTAATTTTTTTCATCCTATTTTTACAATTCTTGTTATATCTGTAAGCTACACGTATCCTCTTTTAATGCTCATGTTTTCTTTGTTCCTAGGCATCGCTGATGGGTTGAGAATTGAAGAAGATGGCGACCCATGTGGAGATGAGATTGTGATACAAGATGTCATTGCACCTGATCTTACACCTTAAAACTTTCTTCTTTTGCCGGAGATGAACAAGCACCTCAACGAATAACACTTTGCAGCCTTTAAAATGCAATGTTGATAATAACCACCGGAATTCTCCGACGGATTTGCCCAACCAGTCATATGTTGGTTGAAAGGGTTTCACCATACTTCCTCCTTTACCGATCTATCCCGCGAAGGTTATTTTTATTTCTAACTGTTATCCCTAGACTGCTTTCGATAATATTAAATTGAGTATAAGGGTTTCAACTTGCTGAAACATCTAATTTTAGTAGTGGTAGTAGCGTTGAAAGGGATGAGGGCATTACATAGAGCAGGAATGGTCAGTCCGTGGCACGCGTGCATTAGAAAATCCCTTGTGTGCATCTCAGTGTTGCATTGCGGAGTCCTAATTGTGGCACGCGAAGATTTCGTGAAAAAATTAAAAAATCTGAATACTCCGAGTTATGACAGATATAAAAACTCAATACTCATTTTACAGGATTTATTCAATGCTATGTTTGGTGATTTTCAAGCAGATAAAAAAATACTGATATTTTCACAAGTACTTTTCAATTTCTTTACAAGGCGTTAGTTGTTATCACCTTCTTATGAATTTCAAATTGAAATTTTTGACCTACAGCACCATATTACACGAAAAAGCAAATATAAAGAACTTATTTCAACTGCAAATAATACAAATTATCATAAATTTTGGAAATTTTTTACGAAAAAGGGATTTTCTAAGTTAATAAGATTTGGCCGTCTGAAGAATCTACTTCGTTGAAGTAGATTTGAATCGACATATATGTTTGTGAAAAAATGTTTTCCATAATGAACAAAATAAAATCAAAATATCGATCAAGATTTATTGATATGTGGCTAAAACACCAAATTTTGTGTGTTAGCGGCTTTTTGTTTAAATCCTAAAGACTTGGTAAAAAAAAATTACAAATTCAAAAACCACTCTAATAAAGGACTGACTGTTTAATAATTGCTCAAGATCAAATGTTTCAAGTTATTCAGTTTTATTTTCTACCTAACTTAATTCACTGATTTTTTACAGCGCTTACTGACAATAAAACCTAAATTTGAGCTTTTGTTTTATTTGTTACGTTACTTTTTCTTACACCTCGATTTCTCAGACTTATATATAAAAAAAGGTGTGCTGTTTGAAAAAACCTCATAATCAGATTATAAATAGTATTTTTTCATCTTTTTATGTTGGAAAAATTTGAAGGGGCATCCAGGATTCCTTTTTCCTCAGATAGGGGCAATCTTCTGAAAAAGATTGGCAACTCCTGATATAGAAGGTGTAAGTAGTTTTCAGAAACAAGAAATCTGAAAATCGGGCAGTAAATTTTAAAAAAATTACCGTCATGGAGATATAGCTTTTTAATCAAATCTCGCATACAAAACAACGCAATAACGCGAAGACTAAGAAAATACTCGATCTGCACAATTTTGTAATTTAGCAGAACGTGACATTATCAAACATTTTTTTTTTTTTGCATAGCTTCCATATCCTAAAAACAAATCTGGTCAATCCATCTAAGGAAACATGAAACATATTGAGTGATCTCCAAATTAGAAAATGATAAAAGAAATCTGTGTCAAAGCTATTGAAACTGAATTAAATAACTTCGAATTTTGTGAAACGTGCTGCAGTCTATTGTTAATATGAGTAATGTACAGAGAGGTTAAAATTCCATTGCAAAATCGTTATTAAATTAAAACCGAATAATTTGGACTTCACAAATAAAATTAATTATACATCATATCCAACCGTTTTTAATTACCACATTTACAGCAAATTAGATAATTTTATTTAATTCATACGAAAAAACCCCAATTATGTAAGCAAATCTATTATTTTTGTAATATATATTAAATTTCCGTTTATGTGCATTTATATATATATAAGTATGTATGACAAGTGTGCGCAGGAAAAATCGATTCGCCTTCGCGCGTTCAACATTTTTTATTTACATCTATTGATACGTCATGATGAAATACAAACGGATTTCTGTAAGAAATATCATAGAATTTAAAGTAATCTCCCCCTCAGATAATAGTTAACATTTGGAATCTTAAGGGATTTACATGGTAGAAAATATGTAATTATAAGTTTTATATTGAGATAAAAAAATTGTTTTAAATTTTTAAAAAAACAATTGCAAGTTTTAATATTATCAGTTTTAAAAAAATAAGAATAAAGAGTAATTTTTATTCTATAAATAATAAAATTAAAAAAAAAAAAAAATTAGGCTAAGTTAGAGAAAGCAACAAAAAAAAATTGAATAATTGAAATTGATAAATTAAATAATTACGTATGAAGAAAACTAATTAGAATGATTTTAGTTATTTTGCCTTTACTAAATTAGCAAAAACCGATTCAATGCACGTTTTCAAAGAAACTGGAGTTACTTTTCAAAAAAAAACCCTGTTATTTATAACGACATTTTTACAGCTTTGCTTGCCAAAAAATGGTAGTTATTAGCTAGATGACCTCTAAAAAACAACAACAAAGAAATGTTACACCCATAGTATGATGATAAGACATATCCAGATGTACCCGGTTGTCATGAGCTGTTATTTCCAGTTTATGCTATAACTACTGGATGTAGGTAAAACGCATATTACTAAACATTCTATTTTGTACAGTTTTTTGATACTTTCAGCAAAATAATAAAATATATAGTTAAGAATATAGTAAACAATGTGCAAATATAAGAAAATGAAACAAAAAAATAAAGGGAAAACTAATCGTTTTATCCTCCGGGGTGCATGGTAAAAAAATTCAATTTCTCAAAATAATAACATATCATTGTTGAAACAGATTTCGAATCTAATTTTAATTTATGAGTTTATATAAATAGCTTTAGTGTTTTTAAAGTACTTTTTCAGTCTAAAATTTAACTACCATTTTCAGTAGAAGCTTTACTTTTATGCTGTATATGATTCGAAAGTAAAGAGGATAATTTGAAAAATATAAATAATTCATCACTACTAAGTGAAGAAAATATTTCAGAAAAGTGAAGAAAATTTCTTCAGGGGGCAACATTTCCTTCTATATCAAATGTATACCAATTTAGAAAACCGATTATTCTAATCATCATGACATAAATCGGACTATACAATGGATATTCATTTGATTAAGTAGAAATTTAGTTTATTTACGAAAACGCTATTTCAACTAATTCTATACCTAAACATTTCATTAAATGTGAGAGAGAGAAAAAAACATTTGATGTCTAAATAAATTAATCGAACTTTAAATTTAATACACTTGAGTCTTCTTCAGCGGACTTTTTTTTTTTTTTTTTGAAAAATCGTAATTATTCGTGTGTGAAAAAACGTTTATTGAAATTTATAATTACCAAAAATTATATGAATGATAAAATATGTTTTCCTGCTTTTCAGCACTCCTTTGTACATCTTGTTGTAAAATTTACAGAAAATAATTGAAATAAATTTCGCTCGCGAAGCAAATATCTTGTTAAAAGATATTTTATCATGTAATAAAACTCGAATCTTTTTCTTCTTTGTGGCCAACAATCCGTGATAAACTAATTTCAACATCTTGCAAGAATAATAAAAGAACAAAAATATAGAAAAACATGAAAAAAACGAAAAACCTAAAAAGTATTTCAAATATTTACATATTTTCGCAACATTAGTGGTTATATATCTTTACAGAATTTTGAAACTTTTAATTTTTATAAAATTAACTAATACTTTCAGTATAAGCTGTATTGAGTATGCATTAATGACATAAAATCTATTTTGGATAAATTGTAACTAAACAATACGTGTATATCAGACCATAATTTTCCGTGCGTAAACAAATGAAGTATTAAAGTGTCGTGGTTTAATGCATCATGAAAGCGATCCCAGAACACGTGCGTGGACCTCTTTCTGCTTGTGGAAGCTGTCGGTTGTTGCTACACCATCGTTGAGTGAGGAAATGTAAGTGAGCACCGCCGGATTTTCATTTTTGACGAAAATGCAGAAAAACTTGAGTAATGCTAAATTTTATTTGAATCCCGCAGATCATCTCCACTTCAAAATAACCAAGTTTTACCCCAAATTTAATGCATTAGTGTTGTTCTTCTGTCCTTTTGTCGAAAGCAAAATCTGACGGCTTTTGCTTGCACTTCCTCATTAATGAGTGGTCTGACAGCGACTGACAGCTTCTTCAAACAGTTAAAAAACCTGCAGGCGCATTAGAATATCCTTCCTGTGCCACCAAACAACGCTTCCTTAGATCATTTGTTTACGCACGAAAACTACGGTAAATATTTTTGGGATACAATAACAAAATAACAATTATATGGAATGTACTTTTTTTCTTTTGAAAATTATGTTGATGGGGACATCCAAAAAAAAACCCATCCTTTCAAGTCCTAATTGTATTATTGAGATTTCCTTATACATTAAGGTGACCAATTTTGTTATGATGAAAAGGCGGATGAAAAAATTTAAGAAAAATGTACAGGATAAATAAATGAAACATTTTATTAATTCAAACAAAAATATGCTTACATCCCTTTTAATTATTTAATTAAACAAGTATTTTTCCATTAAATGAATATTTTTTGTCAAAATATCAATTCTAACAATATATTGGAAATTTCGGAGCAAGAAATAGGCTTCACATTGAATTTTACGGTAAGTACTGAAGATAGAGAATCAACATTCAATCTTGATTTTTCACTTGGCCGAAAATCATTTCGAGAGGAAAGAAATAACCTATTGAAAAAACTCAACCAACTGCTGCATTAGTTCCAGGGCAGCACAACGTAAATTCAACATGAATAACGAAATTTTCATTTGGAATGTGTTTATTTTTAAAATGGTTAAATATATCCACTCATCTTTTATCAATTTCAACATAATGATTTTCCCATTGTTCTGGTTTATCAGAATCTAAATATACATTCAGTTTTCTAATTTCTTCAAACAGACAATTGTCATTGGTTTTATTGTCAGGTATTTCTTTCGATAAAAACTCAATAAAATGTTCAGTATCTTCCCCATTTACTTGCGATGAAGTCAAAAAACACCATTGAAAACTGTTATTTCCTGTGATATTTGTTTCGGACCATTCTTCGACCTATTGGAAATAAGTTTGGTAAAAATTCTCTACTTCTTTGGTGAACTTTTCTGTTATGTTGGGATTTAATTCCTCTAAGTTTTAAAATTTTCTTTTTATTATTAAAGGAATAAATTTTTCATCAAATCGCCATTTATATAGAAGGGCAACACCTTCTTCAAAATTAAACTGACTTCTACATCAGAAATAAATTCACCTTCAATCTTTTGAATCTTTTTGTGGGAAATAGATGCCTGTTATGCACAAAATACATTAATATCTCCGATAATTCATAATTGAAAAAAAGATTCCAGAATTTTTCTAATTTGTCTAAAAATATGAACGGAGAGGCTGAAATAATTGTAAAACACGCTCTATAGCAGGTGTTAGAGCGAGCCTCCTAACTTTTGAATATCCAAAAAGTTTTTTGCATTCAACATTTGAGGAACAGTTTGGTACGTCATCTCTGAACACAAAGATTAAGAGATTAATTTTAAAATATCAGAAAGGAGGACGATTGGTCACCTTATATATGTATAGGAAGAATACCTTTCAAATGAATTTGCAATTCCACTTGTAAGTGAATTTTTTTTTTTTGTGTCTCGTTTATAGATATTAAAAAAATCCATCAGAATTTAACATGAAAAGAAAAAAAAAATCATTACCGATAACAAGTTTTCTCAAAAGAAATGAAAATGTTGTTTTCTATTCAAAATATATCTGTAATTAATGTATATATATGTACAATAGTTTTACGATTGGAAGGGGGGTGGGGTGGTAACACGTCGCTATGTAGCGAGCGGTAAAACATCAACTACAATTTTAAAAAAATCTTTGTTTCAGATATCACAGTATCCATATTGTTTGATATGAATGGTTACGTATAATATACAGTTGGACTGGTAGTATAAAATACAGAAAAATGTCGCAATTACATGAGGTTTGTTATTTTATACATGCGGCACAACATTGAATGACGCAAGATGAAAATGGATAGATTTCGCTTTCTGATGCAGTCATATTTAAAATTTTAGAATATTTATTTTTTTGAAATTTACTTAAGAATTCGATAGACGCATTTCTTTTAAGAATGTATTCTTTAAATAACCCACTCTTCATTCAAACAATATTTTATTTTACGGTAAATTATTGTCCAACTTAATGGTCTTCGAGATACTGAAAGTTTCGAATATCGTATTGATTAAAAACAAATAAAGCGCGTATTGCTTTAATTTTATTGCACCTATCTAGAAAATGAAACATCTCATTATTCATCAATCATTTGGAAAACCGCAACATTTTAATAAACCGGAATTTCCTTGTCGTCCCTATACGCGACATGAAAACTGCTGAAAAGAATTTACTTTTTAAATTACTGAACAGGTGGCCTTTTCAGATACTGCAAGCGATATTTTTTTTGGAACCGGATTTTCCGTCAAGTGTTGTCACATGATTAAGTCTGACTTCAGCGATCAATGATCTCCGATATTACATAGGAAAAATCAACCTCCGCTAAGAAGAGGAATACCAGATGAGAAAGCAATTGTGACGTAGCCTTTGCTAACGGATGTCACTCTTAATAAAGGAGTCGAAAGGGAAAAAGATTGGATCGAGAAACAATAGAATTGAAAGTATGAAAAGAGGATACCATAGTTAAGAGAGTCGTGATGCATCGTTTTTAAGAGGATGCGCTATTGTGAGGTATTTTGGATTCTGAGATCTCTCGTATATTAGAGAAGTTTACGAGATGCCTGAAATAGGAAACACACAAAAGAAAAGAACGTGCATGGAAAAAAAAGATGAGCAATTTGTTTTTAGGAAATGTATAAGTTTGTCTTAAAAATTCGTTGTTGTGGGAAACAAATGAATGTAAGATGTTGGATACATTAACAATGAAAACTATTTTATTATAAGTTATTCAATAATTATAAAGCACTTATGGAGCGAGACTGAAAAAATACTGAGGAAATAAGATTCATCAGAAAAATTTAAGAAAAAAAAATCTTAGTTTCTTATTTGCATTTATTATTCATACTTTAAAATAGCAGTTATCAATCTGTTTCATTCCGCGTACTCTTCCCCAAGTATCCTCCCGGCACCTCACTTTCCTGTTCCATCCATTCCTGATAGTATGGATACGATAGTACCTCCCAATAAGGGACACCCACTGGACCAGACATTTTGTCCCTCAAATAGGGGTGTCTCTTAATAAGAAGTAGATACATATACTATTCAAAAGGATCGGGACAAACAGAATTGTCTCATATTCGGAGGTGTTCCTTACAAGAGATACTACTTTATTTTCAAGGAAGAAAAACTACAGAGCTTAATGAAATTGATTTTAACTGTTACAAAATAAAAATGGTTATAAGAATTAAAAAAAATACGTTGGAATTTTTTTTCTAATAACAGATTTTAAAGCATTGGCGATCGGTATGGCAGCATCAGAATCATTTTTTTCTATAGATGGTTAGTAATATAAAATATTTTATATCATAAAAATATCGATGACCTGCAATACCTTAAAATAACATAAATTATAATAAGAACTGCAGTCGAATGTGTTTGAGGCAAAATTAGCAAAAAATGCTTCGATAAATGCTCGATGTAAATTAAATTAGAACAATTGTTATGGTTACGAATATTTCTGTTAAAAAATAAATAATCAGTACCTATAACAATCCATTCACACTGAATTTTTTTACGTTCTTTCTACTTGAAGCTCTCTGCTCATTTTTTTTTCCAGTTATGATAAACATCAAAATGGCAAATAAGCCAACAAAAGTGACATGAATTCGAATGCCAGAAAAAGGGAAAAAAAGAAACCCCGATTCTATGTCCTTTAGTGCCACAATCGAAAAATGCGAGTCATCAACCCTTTCTGTCAAAACATCCTTGATCCCGACTGAAAACAAGTTAAAAAAATTGTTTTTTTAAAAAATAAAACCCGTTCAACCTGAGACTTTCACAGAACGATCAGATGCGGCGCCTTTTTGGAACGAACGACCGTGAAAACGAGAACTTGATGGTGTTGAGCAACAGCACGAGTCGTGTGTACTCTCGCGCGCAGACGTCGCCGTAACCTTGAACAAATATCCCCGATGCGTGCTGAAAGTAAATTTTAAATCACGTGTTGGTGTTGTTACTTTTGTGTCGAACCTCTTCCGAGAACTGCTAATGCTCTTCGTTTCCGCGGTACGCTGGGGTCGATTGTTAAAAAGTACTTTTTGTGCAAAAAATAGACTACGGTACAATGGTTGTTGACTGTGCTGGAGATTAGCATCGTATCCTATTTGCGGTTTCGCAAATGTATTAAGCTAGCGGAGTGGGAAGACTTCGGATAGCGTCGTCATGAAGGTGTCGCCTTTGCTTCTCTTTCCAAGTCTGCGAACATGCGATTCTCTAGCATTAAGTGATGCTGAATGAACCTCTCGAATTGCGCATAATTTTTACTTCTTTTAATTTGGGACAGGCATAAAGCTGACAAAGTTGAAGCCTAAGGATTTATCTATTCTTTTGTTACAAGATATTTAATACAACACAAGTTTGAAAATAACAGCAAAATATATAATTTCAAATGTTTAAAGCGACTAATTTTCTTGTAAAGAATAACATTCATTTTTTCTCTTTTAATCAGAATTTTTTAATAAATAATTGCGACTAAAATCGTAAGAGAAATGGCAAGATTCCATGTTTATGGATTTATTAAAGAAAACGATTTCTAATAATTTCAACAAGAATCAGTTAGATGGTAAATGATAATCTTTATTTTGTGGCGCCTTCAAAGTAAATAGTTCAGATTTTTCGAAAATAAGTTATAATTTTTTTTTATTATTATTATAAAAATGGAGATGATTTATTAATCTGCCAATGACAAAATTAAAATTGCCGTATGAGAGGGGGTTAAAATTTTAAATTATATTTCATGTATTTATTGTCAAACCAAGGGCATTTGCAACTTCCTAAAAAAAGTATCTTGGAATCTTGAATTTTTTCTTCAAAAGGAATCTTATGTATACCTAACACAATCCTAATATCTCAATTCTTTTAAAAAAATTCTTATGCATAACCATACATAAAGGAAATTTTGCTAAGTGATAGTTATTTGGTAAAATATTTTATAAAACAGTTTTTTTGCTCTGAAGTGACCGCATCTCCATGTAAAAGACTCTTCATTTCAAAACAACATTTGAAAAAAAAAAATTTCGATTTTTTTTTTAAAATTATTATTATACTCAGAGCATTAACTCTTTCAAAATTTTTTTTTCATTCATACATTAAAGTTCATTTTTTTTGTTAGTTGATGTAATAAGTGCATGTGAAAAATACTTCCTAATATTTTCATCATTTTGTAAATTGTTTCAACAATATTTGCAAGATTTGAAACGCACTGGAGTTTTAAAGAAAATATATATTGTATTTTTGTTATATTATTATCGTATCACAAATCACGCGGGAAAAATACTACGTAAATTGAACGCAATAACACATCATGTTACTGCAGTAATAAAAACATACAATGGAAACAAGTATAATAACTACAAATTAAATACCTACAAGATTTGCCATTACGTAAAAGGTTTTTGTTTTAATTTAAGCAAAGCCGAAACATATGACATATAAGATTGTTTTTCAAAGCAGTCATTTTTATAATAAAAAAAGTATACCTTGATAAAAAAAAATGTCTAAGCAACAAAGAAATTTCTTCTAAGGCTAAAAGTTTCATTTAAATGAAGAGAATTTTATACATTTGTTTTTAAGTATTCAGTTATGTTACATTAATGTTTTAATTATAAAATAATAATAGCTTCATTATGAAATAATTTTAGCTTCTATTTATTTCTACAATTCGATTAGTTTTCTTAAATTTCACGTCCATTGAGATTCTCATAAAACATTAATTTTCGAAGATACAATGTTTAATGACTTTAATATGACAAGTAACATTTTCCAATCCAATCGATAATCTGAAAATTTTAACTTATGAATAAATGCATTTCAATTAAAAAAATTAGATAAATATTTATCTTACTATACACAACTCTTCTATTGAATAAAAACAGTACAATTACCTAATATTAGAGCTAATGTGTACGCAAATATACTCTGTCGAAACT
The DNA here is from genome assembly GCA_019974015.1 of Nephila pilipes. NCBI lineage: Eukaryota > Metazoa > Arthropoda > Arachnida > Araneae > Nephilidae > Nephila > Nephila pilipes. The sequence goes on along the minus strand of BMAW01043738.1, from coordinate 401,726 downwards.
TTCGTTAAATTATTAAAAACACTTTTAGATACCTACGTATGGTACAATGAATTGTAGAAACAAAAAAAAAAAAATGCTGACTTAAAATTTGAAATACCAAATGAATTAGCAACTTTTTACACTATATTTAGCATCATTCTCAGATTGATTTTTTGAAGTATATTATATATAGATATATGTTAAAATAAGCGCAGGAAATGCTAATTTTTCCTCACGTAATACGTACGTTACGCATATAATATATACAGCTGTAATAGCAAATGAAATTGCGAAACAAATGACTCCAGATGTCATTTTCTTCTTGAAGTTACGTATTGCTCTGAATAAATTTTTGCTTGGAATTTCAAAATTATTTCAAATTCAGAATTTCAAATTATTTCAAATTGTAGATCACAAATCTTTCAAATTGTAATTTTCAATAATTATTTAAAATTTTATGGTAATTCCAGTGTACACATATCTGGAAGTCGATTCAAATCACTCTCAGAATATTTTATATGTTTCTGCATTCTCCGAAAGTATTTTTCTTCAAATATGCGAAATAAGCATAATCATGAACCGTTCCAGTATTTTTCAATCTTCAGAAAGTATCGAGGTTGTAAATTCCTGAATGCAATTAAGTAAACTACATTTCTGCTTATAATTTTTCTGTTAATAAATGAAATGCAGTTTAGGTTTCTATATTTATATACAATTTTTTAATTTGACTCAAACAACTATCAGTGATTTTTTGTTTTCAAAATGAAGGCTAACATTTTAAATAGCCATTTAAGATTATCATGTCATTTTTCCTTTTCAGAAAATTATATATGTATGTATCATTTCGCTATTTAACTCCACACATATGACCGAATATTAATAATACAATCTCCACTACTTTGATTTCTTTTAAAGTGTATCAAACCTTAATTTTTCTTTTGTTTGCTCTTCTGTATAAAGGAATAATTTTTTGTATTAGACGAGAATACTGGTTTTCTTCACCTTATTTTAAATCTTTTTATGTTTTTTGCATGAATCTACAAAATAGAAGATGTTATATAAAGATATTTCCATTTAATTACATGAAATTGAATCTAAAACAGAATCTGCCCAAGCAGAACAAAATGACTGAATAGAACTAAAAAGAGTTTGAAATTTCTAATAAATAAGATATCTTGTGGCTTCAAAAGATTAAACTGAATTCTAAAATTTTTCTTCATTACCTTCAGTATTATAGTAAAATGTTTGTCGGAAGCGCGTATTCATTTAACGTTTCATTATTTTTGATTATTAATTGAGAAAAAAAAGGCCTTTAGAATTGAATGTGCTTGTATCAGCTTACATTTTCTGGAGTTTTTTATACAGGATTATCTTATACTTTACTGATTGATTCCAGCAGTTATCGATATCATTGTACCTCAACTACTATGAATGGATAACTTAGTTCTTAGAAGCAGGGAATAAGAAAAACAAAAAGAAAAAATTATTTAGGATATTTTTCAAACAATAATAGGTTCTGCCTCAATGAGGATACCCACTGGCCAGACGTATTTTTAATTTAAATAGAGGTGTCCTTTAATAAGAGTGGAGGTAGAAATGCACAATACAATAATAATACCTCTTAACAGGTACTTCTGAATAAGAGGTACCTCTATTTTGGTACAACATCTTTGTTGTTACGGTCCCATTATGATATTATATACATTTACCTCTTATAAAGGATCACCTCTCAGTATGGACAAAAATGTCTCCTGCTGGGTGTGCCTTATTGAGGAGATACTTACTTATTCAGCAAGGAACTGGGGCCAACAGAATTGTCCACTTCAAATAGAGGTGTTATTCTGGAGGTGTTTCTTACAAGAGGTACTACTTTATATAAAAAAAACAGGAAATTACAGCCGTAGTCTTAATACATGGTTGATAATCATCTGACTTCCGTGTTTTTCTCAAAAATTTTAATTTTGAGAATTACTTACTAAAAATTAGAGTATGGTGTTATAAGATGAAATAAAGAACTGACTTAAATTTTGAAATAATATTGAAACGCTTATTGATTGTTTGAATTCCCGTAATTAGTTTAAAATTCAGATTTATCCATGTTCCTAACATTCTTCAGAGAAGAGTTGAAAATTCCAGATAATACCTTTCATACTCAGCAGAAATGTTACTGTACTTACCTTTTCGCAGAATTTTAAATTTCTAAATAATTTTCTGAAAAATACCCACAAATATTTTTTCAGAATGCATGATCAAAATTTTCAGTTGGCGAGAAATCCTTTTAAATATTTCTTATGTTATGTGTGTGCGCTTTTCTTGCTGGAAACACAAACATTAATTTGTAAATAGGAGTCAATATCTGGAACGAATGAATAATCATTAAGAGAATTATATACATTAATCTAAATCCTAAATTTTCATTTTTTTTTTTAAAGAAAGCTTGTTATAAAAACACATTGGACGGAAGCATCTAT
>BMAW01043738.1:314658-391411 GCA_019974015.1 Nephila pilipes | reverse complement strand
ATATATATATATATATATATATATATATATGAAATAATTCTTAAATTCTAGAATAATTTTGTCTTTTTTTTTTCAAATCTCATTTTATTAATAAGTTCAAATGTATTAGTAAGAACAAATGTCAGTTTTCAACCAAAATAATTTAAACACGTGAATTGTGCTTCTTTCCTTCTTTATATAAAGACAATTTATTTATTAATGTTAGAAAATGTGTGTGTGTGCAATCGGTTTTATTTTTTAATGCATTTAATTTGCATCACACACTACTGAATTTTGAAATTCTTTTTAAGAAAAATCATTGTAGTCTGAATACAAATAATATAGTACACAATAATTAGTCTGAAAAAGAAGATATCTATCCACAAAAGTGGTGATTCACCCTATTTGAATCGGAAAGCAATTATGAGATGACTCATGCAAAGGGATGCATTAAGCTTATAATTCATTTAGTGATTCTGCTTTTCTGTTCATTTTCAGAATAATTTACTTGATATTTTCAAAACTACTCATGGAGAAATCCTATTACAAATAACTTCATTTAATATTTTTTTCCCTTACTTTTTTTCATTGATATCCTTTTATAGCATTAAAAATATTCAATATAATCTTTTGTCACAATACGGAAATACATTTTAATGTAATGAAAACAAGAAAAATAACATGCATGCAATCCGTGTATGACCGTGATAAAGTCCAGATTATTAATAAGTTTTCATATACACACTGGAATGAACGTTTTAAAATTAAAGCCGAAATAATCCTAAAAATAGAAAATAAGCGAACATTTATTTTTTATTATCACTATTTATAGAATTTTGTTCTTCAAGATTCTTTCAGTTATTATCCTTTATTTTTACATGATTTAGCTTAGTACTTTATAAAATGATCTTTTTATTAATTTGACTTGAAATTTAAATGAGTGAAAAATATTTTTTTAAATCAAGCTTTTATTTAATGATGGACTACCAAGTATAAAATATTTTTATATGTAAAATAATATAAAGTTTATAATTTAGACATTTAACTAAAATACCTACAGGTAAATATCGAAAAATTATGTACCACAGCCTGACTTGAGAAAATATTATACGAGATCAAAAAAAGTATTTAAGTCTCAAGTTCTTATAAATTACATATTTTACATTTCAAAAATTATTTTTATACATTTTATTCCATCATTAAATACATTTTTTACATTTTAGTCCATCATTAAATAAATATTTGATTGAAATTTTTTTTTTTCATTCTTTTTACTCTGGACATTTAAGATTAAAAAGCATTTATGTAAGTTATACGTGTGTGCAAAATTTCAACTGATTACTCAAAATTATATTCCCTCCCTACCCCAAGTATATCACTGCTTGTTGTACTATAGTATTATACTGTCATCGGAGTTTTGCATGTATATGCAAAATTTTAACTCGACTGGATGATATGAATTCGGTTTAAATTAAGTACAAATTTTGATTGGAAAGACATACTCTTATTTACATACGAACACAGCAAGTTAATTAAAATCCTGAAAAAATACGATCCAGGCAACAATAATCCATATTTTAGCACATAGAAAAATGAGGACATTTTTTCTATAACGTTATAAATACGAGAGAAACATCTTCCATTAGCATTTATATTTTTTCTTATAATGTCACATAAATTGGCCTTTTGCCTTTTTTTTTTTTATAATTATTTCAGTAAACATTCAGATATTTTTCAAAGCTTTTGTTCCAAATTTTTTTAATAATATTTTATTCATTAAATAAATATAAATATGAAAAGGATAGTAAAGGAAATTCGGAACTTATTTCTTAAAAAGAAAAAAAACATAAGTTTTAAAATAAATATTTAGAGTAATTAAGTTTCGTTATAATTCATACACACATACAAATATATATTTGTATATTTATTTTGTGTATTTGGTATTTTATAAATAGGTTTATGTATTTGATTAAATATATGTATTTAATCGAATTACTTAACCGTATTAACCTAGAAATTATTATATATCTCTCCTATGCATTTTCTACAGTTTTTATTCTCTGAATATAATTGAATATTGGTCACTGAATATCTTTTGTGACGGTCAGTATAGCCGTAATTCAATTTAATTTACATATGCATTTATGAAATAAAATAGTTTTGATTTAAAGATCTCAATTATATGAATTCTATTCATTGAAAACTCTTCGTTCCACCAGAGTTTTCAATATTTTATTTGTGTATTAGCTTTTAACATAGTCATTCAAGGTAATATTTATTCTCAATTTTGAGGGAAATATTCAATTATTCGAAAACGTATCGTTTATTTTCACTATTCTTTCTCATTTAAATATTTTTTTTTACCGTGTTCTTAACAATTCAGCACGAGTGAAATATGTTGTTCAATATAAAATCTTCCCTTTATTACAACAACATTGGATGTAAACTAAATGCGTCTTCTATTTGAAAATGTAGGTGACAAATAAATGCTAGTAGAAGAGTAAATAAATTAAGTCACAAAAAATTGCCAAATCATTTCCTTTTGATTAGGACATTACCGGAAGTTAAATCAGAAGAAAGAAGTTAGCATCCTGCGTCAATCAATAACTTAATTTATGCTTTGCGAGAAAAACACGTTATTCAGAACTGGATTTGATTAATGTTTTTATTTACCAAGTATCTTTCTGTGTTTATAATAATCTTATTTCCCCTCCCACCAAATATTTCATAAACAAAGGGAAAAAGTAGAAAGATGATAAGACTTGGAGGAGAAAAAGGGCTTCGCATAAAAATCCAAATGTAAAATCAAATGTTTAGATACATTAAATGTAGAAGTCATTCGTAAAGAAATCCTATCTTCAATATTAATTGCAAAAGAAATAAATAGTTACATATTCATATATATGCTTCATTTTTTTTTTTAAATAAAAAATCTATTAAAAACAACCAATGATTTTTTATCATTGTACATTTTCGACTTTTAAGAATTTTTAATAAAGATTGAAAATAAATTCTGATCTTAATTTTCAAATACATTGCAAAAAAACTGTATTGAAAACATTTCTTTGTGATTTGCATTCATAATTGGAAAAAAAATATGATATCTATTTAATCTTGCCTTTTAAAAGCAAACACAGCTATGATAGTTCCGTTAAATCATTATTTATCCTATCAAAAGAAAATTCACACCGGTAAAAATTCTCGAACAAAAGCGTATTTCGAAACACCTCCGAAAAAGGTCACACTTTTGTTTTAATACTTCATCATAACCTTCATGAAGTTGAACGAACTTAAATTTTAATGAAGTTCTCGCACATTTTCAAGGACCGACCACCCTTTCCCACAAAAGTAGGCGGCAAACCCTTTAATCCGTTGTTTGTGCGATCTGACGAAATTCGGCTGAGTTCGGTCGAGTTCGAGGTCTTCCAAAAATCGAGAAAGAGAGAGAGAAAAAAAAAAACATTCAGTCTTTAGTAAATAAGCGTCTTTTTCGTGCTGTGTTCACGGTCGGCCGTTAGATAGTGGAGGCCACAGAACATGAGGTCGTTAGACGCTTCCTAGGACACATTAAAAGAATTGCGAAATGTGAGTTTGGCCTAATGGGTTTCGGGCTAAATTGTTCTAGACAAAGAAAGCAAAGGAGTTGTTGGTTAAGGTGTTTGTGGCTCGAAATGAGGAAAAAAAATGGCGTTTCACGGAGCAGGTGAAGTTTAAATAGTTGCTATGACTTCTATTTGATAGTATTCATCAAAATTTAAAATAACATCGTACAAAGCAATTTTAGAGCAATGGAAAGTGAAGAAATTTTATTTTTTTAAATAAAATCGTTTTATGAAAGGAAAACAACAACAACAACATTTGTATACTTCTGGGTAAAACACACTTTAAAAGAATGCAAAAACAATTTTTAAATTCTGACAGTAAAAAAAAAAAGAATTTTGTGAACTATGAATCGTGACACACACACACAATGGTTACTTAAAAGTAAATAACAAATGTGAGGCATTATGGAGAAACGGAAAAATGATTTTAATGTTTGCAAATAACAGAATTCTTCAAACGAGTACATGAATGTTGTTATACACTGCTATTATAAAACACATTTTTTTTAAAGTAGAATGGGAATGTTTGACCACATTTTGAGAAAAAAGTCATGAAATATTGTTTCAGAAGTACATAAAATAATAATTAAAGCCTTTTCTTTAATCCAAGTTCAAAAACAATTACATTAATTATTATTTCCTGATTTCTTTCTTTTCCTGAATTGTTTACTGTACAATAAATTATTTTTAAAAAATCATAATGTTAGTTGTTCTGCATTGTTTTCTTATAGTGATTTTTTCTAATCGTTTCAAAATTCACTTTCTATTACCTTATAAGAGTATGGAAAATATGGTTTTTTAAAAAAGTTTTTAGGCCTTTCCTTCAAATTTTTTTAACTTTCTCTCCTCTACTTCCAGATGAAGTATTTATTAAAATTTAAGAAGTGTAAGAGAAGTGTATAGAGGATTTCTTCTCCGAAAATTTGAAACTAACAATACAGGTTTTAAATCCTTAAATCGAATTAATTCTCTCTCTCTTTTTGATTTCATCGTTTTAATTGGAAAATACGTTTCAAAGTCCATAAATACAGGCAAAAAGAAAGACTTTTTTTAAATTACTTGAGCTTGGAAAATAGTTTCAGTTCTAACATAACATTCTGAATAAATAACAATGATAGTAATAAAAACAGATATTAGAAATAGTATTCGAAAATCATTTGCAAAAGGTCCTTTGTATAAATTCACATACACACTCAAACATGAACATATAATAATAACTTGTAATAAAGAATCATTTATTTTTTTGACAATATATAAGAATCCCACGTATAAAATTTCAGATATGCTATTTTTATTATAATTTTATAAGATGTAATATCTGCTGCATATCTGATTTAATGGAAATACATGAGGAAAACTCTTGTAAGCAAATAAATTTGTTAGCTAATCTGAATTATTTTGAACTTACAAGCGATACGAGGCTAATGACGATAGATCTCGCAATTCTGAGCCACACCGTCTGAGCTAGTACCCTACCCCTCCACATCCAAAGATCCAACTAAATAAATAGAGCTTCTCATCAATTGTTGTAATTCTTGTTTCTTAAAGCTTCAATAACTGTTCTTCCTTAAAAACTTGTGTGTGTGTATCGTATACTCTTCCTCCGTATGTTTTTTCATTAAAATATCTCTGATATATAGTAAGGGCATTTTTTAAACTTGCTATCATGGTTCTCCTAACCAGATAACGAAATTGTCTCTTAAACCAAATATTAAATACACGTATTAAATTACAATGAGTGAGTCGAAGTAACCGAATACACAATGCTCGCAGAAAACTGTTTCGGTATCCACGTATTAAAGAGATAATTAAGCTGTTTAACTCTTATTAAAATACTTAACAAAAAATATTAAAGTTGTCATAAATATCACACGAGTAACTTTCTTAGTTTTAAGCGGAATGTTACTTTAGAATTGATGCTTGTTTCATGAGGACTTCTACTACGTTCCTCATTATCAAATTTTTGATTAAGTAAAAATTATTATACATTAAAAAATTGCGCGTTATATTGAAAGATGAACATCTTCTTGATGCTCATACTTGTAAGGTATTGAAAGAAAGAGAACGTAGAATCCTCAAAAAAAGATTCTATAATAACAACAACAATAAATCTTCAGTAATTTAAAACTTTAATTTATTCATAATTTTTTAAAAGTTTTAAACAAAGTATGTACCAAAGTCATTGTCTCTGTCACTTTATTTTTCCTTTCTAAAATGTTTTTTAGTGAGTTACAGTCGCATCTGTCGGAAGTCGATTTGATCTAAATCATTCTGTAAAACTAATCATTATAATGCCCTTCTTAAAACTGTAGTTTTTTAAAATTTAAATTCAAAAGAACTAGGACAAACTTAAAATAACTAATGAGGTACCACTTGATATGAAAAGAAGGCACCGTTCTTTTAAGGAAGCTGTTGTACACCTGTTAACGCTAAGCTGAAAACATCAATTGAAAATATTTCAAGGTAATGATTCTCATTTTCTTATTCGTTTAACGATCCTTGATATTAATTCTTAAATAAAGCAAATTCATTCATAGATTGTTAGAGAAAATAAGTTTTTGGATTGCTTCTTAAAATCTTTTACGCACTTGAGGCAGATAATATCTTCAGCCTTATTAAACATTTCGAAATGTGCTTTCTTTCTGACTCAAACTTATTGTTTGTACAGTTGAAAATATGAGCAACTGAATGATATTTTTAATAAATTTATATTGAAGGTTATTTCACTATTCTCAACTTCCAAAATTTGGTTCAGATATGAAATGTAAACTTACAATATAAAGCACTTTTTTATTTTTTTTTATTTTTAACAAACTTTGTATATGTAGTCCGTTGTTTTTTTTAAAAAAAAAGAAAAGAAAAAAGGGAATACCTTATAAATCTGAAATAAGCAAGTCCCTTTATTTCTTTGACATGTCATCTTTAAATTGGAAGTGTTTTAAACACATTCGTATGCAAGTTTTGATTGTAGCTTCTAGATGGAGTAATCATACCAGCAAAAAGTAATGTTTCTGCCTTTTCTGCCATTTAAAACTTTTAGATATTTTTTTCTTATTTTTAGAATTTTATTTGAATTTCTTTTCAACTTTTGAAAATCATTTGTTATTTTTGAGGGAAATGTTGAGGGATTTTGAAAATTTTTTTCTTGAGCAATCAACATCTTAACTAATTGTAATCCTGATTTTTCTTAAACAGCAATCATTCACATTCGATAATTATTATGAAAATATTTTGATTTGTAGCAATGACAAAGGAAATTAATAGTTAAATGGTAAACTCTTATTACTAATTTTTAAATTTGCCTGCTAATGGTATTCTTTTTAGATCAATTTTTTAAGTATTTAAAGCATTTTGGAAATCGTAATTAGCACTATTTTATGTAATTACTGAACCAAGTCTTGCTAATAAAATAGCAGCTAATTAATGGAGGAGGGAGGAAAGGAGAAGATAATCAAAAATATTTTGTTTATTTAAATTTTAAAAGAATTCCCTTGGGTAAGTTTTTTTTTTTAAACTATTGATTTGTTATTTAAAGCAATTTGATATTTACAACAAAATTCAATTAAATAATTCCCATTTTTTTTTTTCAATTTCTCAAATAGTATATCTACATATAACATTACCTTAAATGGATGTGTTAAAATACATTATGATTTACATTGTAATAAAAACAGATTTTTTTTTTCAATTTAGACTGTTTATTAATTTTGATGAGAGAGAGAGAGAGGCGATGAATATAAGTTATTAAAACGGATAATGCAAGAGGCGTAGCTCTGCTGCCTCGATAACAGCAGAAGAGAGATAATTTTACCTTGCTTTCGAATTTATGGGAAGGGATTTCTCCAGATCACATAGTATAAGATGAAAGGATTCTGAGGGACTTTGATGGCGTCTATCAATCGAGTAGGAATTATTTCCTGCAGATTTACGACTACGGGAATGTTGATTTAGCAGATTTTATGAGCGATGGATCATAAAAATTATAGGATAATTTGGAATTGTATCAACAAAAAAAATTAGAATTTTTTTTTATGTGAGATTATTATATATATATATATATATATATATATATATATATATATATATATATATATATATATGTGTGTGTGTGTGTGTGTGTGTGTGTGTGTGTGTGTGTGTGTATCTGAATATTATACAAAAAATACTAAGAAATAGAAATAAAAAATTTCTCTTAGATTTTAAGCGGAATGAGCCAGCAATATTTTTTTCCTCTAAAGGGGAACTTCTGTTTATATCTATCCCATGAATAAATAAAAAGCATATTTTTATTCTTATATTAACAGTTTGTGAAACGACTGTTAACTGCATTTTTCTGTCGATTTAATATCTGAATGTATTTAGTAAACATTTACAAACTGTTCTGGGTTTTAGTATTAATTGTTTCATTTCTCGAAAAAAATTTAATGTCCAAAATAATGAATACATTTCCAACAGAAACTAATTTTAAAATTAAGATAAGAAAAGTTCTCCGCTTCTACGCAAATAAATGTAATGATACAAAACGAAAGTTGAAAAAAACATGTACTCATGATACAGTTACGATATGCATATGTCATACAGAAAGATAAATACTTATTATAAATTTCAGGTGCTATATTTGATCAAAAAGTGAAGGTTCTGACATTTAAATAGCGCTTTGTCATAAACATGCATTGTTAAAAAAACAGCGTCAACAAATCAGACGAGCATAAAATTATTTTGTTTAGTACGCATTTTTCATGTTGTACTACTTAACATTAAACAGTCATCAAAAATACTTCAAAGTAAATAGAAGTCAGAAAAACTATATTTAGAAGTAAATAAATCTAAACGTAATTTATTGATAAGTGCTGATAAAAAGGGTTTCGAACCATCAATTTATTGAGCCACGGAAAACAAAGGATTGGCACATATTTTTCTAGATTCGTCAAAATATTTTGAAACAGTATGACATTTTGTTATCTCACGATAACATCATCTTCATTCAACATTGAGATTTTCCTTAAATATCTGCATGTGACGCTATAACTTCAAACAGTGGAAGCTCTCTCTCTCTCTCTCTTTAATTCAGTTAAGATTTGATAATAAATATTATTTGTTTCGTTCGTGTATAATTCTTCGCGAAATGATGTTAGGGGATATTAAAATGCACAAATTGTGGCTTAAGCAGCAAAGACTACAGAACTGAATAATTTTGTTTTTAATAGAGATCTGATTTTCATACACAAATAATGGAAAGGTAAAACTGATAAAACATAAATATAAAATGTTTGAATTTCATTCTAGAAAATATTGTTGAATCGTTAGCTTAATACCGATTTTGTTCTAAACAGTGAATTCTAAGTCATTGTACGATTGACAAAATTATTCAGGAAATAAACAACTGACTTTTCTAGAGTGAAAATCTTGCTCTGTCATTTCCTTTATTTACTAAGATTCTTCAAATATAAATGCAAAAAAAAAAAAAAATGTATTGATCGTCACTTTTTGACTGATTGAGCTATCTCCATTCACTTGAAGAAAAAGGAAAATTAAAAAAGTTTCAAAAATATTATGCAAAAATAATGATTATCATTAATTTGCCAAAACTGATCGAAAATGAGACAACGAATGTCACTTATTTTAACCTTCCTTTAACGTAAGGAAACAAACCTTTCCTTAAACCTCCTACTGTAAAGCCACTTTATTCTCTAAATGCTATGAAATATTTTACTCAAGATAAACTCTTCGTAAGTAAGTTGCATTAAAAGGAAGAATATTACACATATTTGAAGCTTGAAAAATTTATTTTAACTTTTTCAAAGCATGTTGAAGTAAATTATGAAATCACACCAGAAAATATTTTTCCTTTCAATTAATGAAATTGCAAATTGGTAATTAAAATTTATATTTTTGAAATACAAACACTTTTTGTTTTAATCCCAAGGGTGCAAGCATTTTTTTAATCGTTTAATCGCTGAAAGATACTTGTAAAAATTAGTACTTGACAATATACACATTCATCGCAAGGCAGAGCAATTTTATTGGTTGATAGATATGTATCCAAAAATTGGAAATATATTTTAGGCAATATATTCTGTACACTGAAACTGTATGTCTTTTGATTTAAATGATTAAACGGAAATAAACAGAATTAAAACAGCTCAGTCATGTGTTAACTATCGTGTTATTGTACAATGAACAAATAAGGTAATTTTTTCCAGGAGAAGTGAAAAGGACAACATCTGAACAGGTACGTTATCGTAATAATTTCAACAATGCACTTCTTGAAAACTTGGAACACCCAGTTGCATTTTACTACGGTCTTCGGCGTGAAAATGAACCCCGACCTACAGGTTACGAGGACGATAGTTTGCCGGTCAGATTACTACAGTCCGATGCAATTTTGGAAAAGTCACAATCTTTCCCGTCTATTTTTATATTTGCCATCTTTTTCCATTTGAAAGAAAGAAAAAAACATATTCATTACGCAATACGCAAGCTTAAAAGAAACGTTAAATGAAATATTTACAGCGGGAAGTTGTTTCGGGCAATTATCGATCGTATAGTTTTACAAAATGTAATCTTAATACATATAAAAAAAATCACCAAGCAGTAATTCCAGGCGTTAAGAAACGATCCGCGTAACAACGCCTTTTTCTCATTAACATGTGTTTCTTTCCATTCCTGCATTAGCATTCCTCTCACGTAGTTTTTAGATTAAAAGGGGTAAGTAAAAAAATCTGTATTCATACGACGAAATCAGTGGTTCAACCTTCGCGGTTTGGTTTTTTCCATCAATCTATCAGAAGTTACTTATTGAATGCTAAATAAACTGCGAAGATATCGATTCCACAATTCTCTTCATCTTGATAGATTTATGCATCGTTTCATGATAAAAAATTTTTTGATAAAAGTTAACATTAATTTCATAAACTTATGATGGTTTGGTTTTATTAACGTCGCACTAGAAGCAACACAAGGGCTATTGGCGACGAACCTCGTAATTTTGAACCTCGGTCAAGTGACGAGGACGACACCTCAGCTGGCACACCCATCTCCTAACTTCCACACCACACCAACGGGAGGACTTTGGGCCTGGTGCATCAGCTCCGGCTACACGGAGGGGTTTTAGTGGCATCAAGATTCGAACCCGTGAATGAACGGAAATAGCCGGCCAGCCTATGAATACAAATGAATATTTTTACACAATCGATAATTATGTATATATATATATATATATATATATATATATTTATATACACGTATACACTCTATAACAAAAAAAAAAAAAACGCACCAAGAAGGAATTTTCCGACTGAGGCAAAAAATTGGCAGATAGGAAAAATATGTACAGAATAGAAAGTGATTAAAATTTCAGAAAAATTTAATGATTTATTTCAGAGTTACATTGTTACAAAATTACGAACTCAATAAGGTGTCGACCCACCTCTAGCCTGGATGCAAGCTGCCACACGACATAGCATAGAGTGATAAAGCTCGCTGATGGTCTCTTGTGGTATTTCTTGCCGAATTGGCTCCAATTGTCGGGCAAGGTCATCAACATTCCCTGGTAGATACAGTCGCCTTCCCATCATGTCCTAGACATGCTCGATTGGAGAGAGATCTGGCTGGACAAGGAAGTGTTTGACAAGCTATAAGACAGTTCATAGCAACACGTGCCGTATGTAGTCTGGCATTATCTTGCAGAAAAATAAGGCCATGGTACTGAAAAAGGAATAGTAGCAAAACAGGTCTCGGAATGTCATCCACGTACCGCTGTGCTGTAAGTGTGTCTCTAATGACGACCAAAGAGGTCCAGCTATCGAGGGAAATGACTTCCCAGACCATAACTCCTGGATGCGGGCCTGTGTGGCGTGCAATAGTGAAAGCAGGATAGGCACGCTGCCCTGGGCGTCTCCAGACACGTCTTCGATGATCGTCAGGACACAGTTGGAAACGGGATTCGTCTCTAAACACTATATGTCCCCAATCAGCATCATTCCAACCTGATCGAGCCAAGCAACACTGCAATCTAGCTCGACAGTGTGCAAACGTGAGAATGGTCATGGTGGACACTCGTGTGCGGGTATCACGTCTGATGGTTGATAATGATGAATTAGGCGCTGTGACAACTGATCTGATAATCACTCTGTACTCCTAATCTGTTGTGGTTCTAGGTCAACCACTACCATCATGACGCTGAAATCTGCCTTTGTTCATCCATTCTTGCCAGCATTTTCTAATCGACGCATCGCTTCGACCCATATGACGAACGATTCTCCAATTTTCCCAACCTGCCTCTTTCAATCCAATGATACGACTTTTTTCAAACTCAGACAGTTGCTCGTAATGAGCTCGAATCCTGCGGCGAGGTATTTTTTCAGTCTTTGAAAGGTATCCTAAATCGCAATGCAACAGAAAAGTTGATCATCAGATTGAACATTGCTTCTTATATGCACCTGCTGAGTGCGCAATTCCGATGCATTGCAGCTCCCTCTATTCATTCATTAGAGACCAAATTTTAATCATTTGTATGTTCGGTCCAAATGTCTTTTCATACGAAATTCCATTACAATCGGGCAACTCCTTCTCAGTGCATCGTTTTTTTTTGTTTATATATATATATGAAGACATGCTTTTATGATAAAATAATTTTTCTGCTATAATGTATGCAGAATATGAGTAGAAGTATATATTGTTAATATAAATAAAATTTTGTGCTTTAAATAATGAAAGAAAGAGGCTATTTCCTAAAAATAAAGATTCTTAAGAAATTTTCATGCTATACTAAAAATATAGATATGTTTCGTTTTAAGAAAAACTTGAATTGTTTTACTCTAAATGGATTTATATAATTTGATTTCATGATGTAATGAAGAGCGTATAAATGATGAAATATTTTAAAAATTTATTAATAATTAAATAGGATTGTAATCATACGTCTTGAAAATTTTTGAAAGGTTTTCGATAATTAGCATTCAAGCGTTAACACGTATTCATTAAACATTTTCAAGGGCCTCATTCGGCGTCGAAAAGTCTCATAAATCAGTTTAAAACTTTAAAGATTATGTCTGTGTTGAAAGAAACATTTCAGCAACATTGAAAACTTTTTCTGCGCTCAAGGCGAAACTTATTTCTCTTTCGTTCTTCTAGTAGTAGATAGAAAAAAATAGAGTGAGCTTGCAGCTAGAAAGAAACAAACGAACTTAACATCAAGCCTTGGAAAAAAATTCAACCAGACAGATAAAACAACAAAAGCATGAAGACGTATTATCTTATTATTATCAATTTGTACCTTAATAATATTTTGCGGTTTGTTGACTGTGGTTTTTATTATGCTTAAAAAATCCGGGTGAAAATAAAATATACAAAACCATTCTCTGGAGGAATGAAATTTCATTCTATTTTGAAAATTGTTTTGAAGAAAAAATGTATTTGAACAAGCATTGGATTTCATAATATATTCTTTCAAATAAATCGCTACTTATAACTGCATAATTTAAAAAAAGAGGCGATTTGAATGTTCATAAAATAAAACATTAATAATTAACTAAGAGAAGTAACATAACCCAGAAATGAGCTTTTTACCTCCTTCCTACAAGAGTAACTAAATTCCCGAATAGATTTATGAAATAATGTAAGTAGTCATTTATTTCTATTAACTGAAAACTGTCAAAAATGCCATAAACTTGCGGTAAAAAATATTGCTGCTGTATTCATACAAGAATTTTCTGTAAGTATTTGCACAGGTAAAGTAAACGCAACAAAACTTTGCTGAAAAATTATACAGAGAATTTGACTCATTTTACCAAGACTGAATAAATTATATTCCTTATAATTATCGACAGGAAAAGAGAAAATAACAATAATTTATTATAGATCACCAATTATGGTGATCTGTAACACCAAAAAATAAATAAATAAATGAAACAAATTATGTCTATTTTTTTAAAAAATTGTAACGGGTTCTTACGCGTATTTCCCTTTAATTACCTCCTGGTACTGCTTAACTATGAAGTGTTACATGAGAACTTAGATTTGTGAAAGAACCGTAATACATGAAACGAGCTTTACTTTTTGAGAAAAAGTGTGGTGAATAGAACGGAGAAGCTAATAGAAATATTCATAGAAACATTAAATTGATTCACACATCTGTATGGCGATATATTGAACGTGTACACTTGAATCAGATTAAGTTCGGTTTAAGTCCTTTTGAATCGGATCCAGTTAATTCAAGTCTACTGTTTAGAGTTACCAAGAAAAGTAGAATCCTTCGTTATTACATTTGGTTAAAGATGCAATTAGTTAACTGCTGCACATTATTAATTTCTTTTAATACTGCTTATTCAAAGCTTGAATAAATCGGTTAAAGATTTTTGATTGACTATTTTTGAGTAGTCATGTCTTTAAATCACATTTGGTGATTCGTCACAAGATTATTAATTTCAGTACAACGTAAAATGTGAATAAATACTTATGCCTTCATAACAGCTTATTTAGAGTCAATCAAGCATTTTGAATTTCCCTTCTGTCTGATACTTTTAAGGTATATAAAAAGTTTTACTGTTCCTAATGGATAACAAATCTTTCATCCTTTAATTTCTTGCAAGGTTATTTACAACTATATTAAATAAATCTTTTCATGATGCTTATTACTTAGAACTTCTCTGGAAAAATCTAGTTGAAATGTGAATACAGACACAAGAGATCATGATCAGAGGATATTATTTTCACCAATCTAAATATTAACTATACCATGATGTAGTGGTATTATCCATAACATTTATTTCTTGTAAAAAATTTTCGAAACCATTTATTAAGCAACCTAACTGCAATATCACAAGGTGTATGATTATGAAATTTAAATATTGAATTCCATAAAGAGCGGAATTTTAAATTGTAGTTTCGAAACTCCATTCGTTATGTTTAAGTTTGTTATTCGTTATGTCTCCTGATAATGATTCAGCAGTCAATACTTAAATTTAGAATGTGGAACAAATTCCTCATGTATACACAAGAAAAGATAATCAGAAAAACTATTTATATGCAGTAGTTCAAAAGGTAGTTCCAAATCAGTATCGAAGCCGGCTTCAGTCTCATCTGTCGTGTTATCTCTCTTTTTCTACTACAACTCTCTCTCTCTCCAACTTCTTATCACCACCACTGATTTCTCCGAAGGTCTATCTGTATCTCGAACAGCCCTCCATCAATCTCCTATCTGTCGAAGACTCAATTCACTGTACTTCAATTTGTATAGTTATACGGATGTACACTGGTGTTCAAAATTAAGAGAATTTGCCGATTTGTCGATTATCTCTTGAACTACTGGACAGATTTTAATGAAATTTGATATGTACATAGGATTAATATAATACAAAAATAAATAAATAACCATTCAACAGTTATAATACATACTCATGATCGTGCGTAGCACTCATCGGAGTCGCAAGGTATGAAACAGCAGTTGCTGAATAGAACAAAAAAAAAAATGGGTTAATGGGGGATATGGTTCCCTCTTGCAGATATATAGCTCTCTCAAAAATTTTTTATGGATGGTTCTCGGAAGGGGCATGCGAATTGCAATTGCCCTCCCCAGACTATCCCAGGAATGCTCTATAGGATTAAAGTCTGGAGATCTGGCTGGCCAATACATCCGGCGAATATCCTCCCTTTTCAGAAATTCATCGACCAGCTGAGCTTCATGTGACCTCGTGTTGTCATCCATTAAAAGGAAATAAAGGACCAATTGGACCCTTGAAAAGGTGGATATAGGGCTCCAAGACCTTTTCCCTATACCTCTCAAGAGTCTCAGTGCCTCTTTTTAAGACATGGAGGCCATCCAAAATGATACCTGCTCAGAACATCAATCCTCCGCTGCCATAATAGTAGATTTCTCGGACATTGGAGGGCAGGTAGCGGTTTCCTGGTTCTCACCATATGAAAGTGCGGCGAAAATCACTAGTTAGGCTGAACCTGGACTCATCAGTGAAGAGAACGGTCACCCATTGATTCCTGTTCCAACTTCTCTATGCATCATTTTAAGCGGATTCTCCTATTCACACAACTGAGCGGGAGGCAAACAACAGGCGTGCTTGCAAACAGCCCTCTCTCATGAAGTCTTCTGGAAACAGTCACCCTTGAAACTCGGGTTATTGTGGCTGCATACAACTCATGAAAGACCTGAGAAGCTGTAACATCTCTGTTATAACTCGCTGTAATGGACAAATGGTGATCTTGCTCAGGCTTTCTTTCGTCGGATCCGGTATCCTTAAACTATTTCTATAAGTTGGACACGATGCTGGGTGTTCAATCGAATTCTCTGCAAATCTGGATTTGAGATTAGCCTGCTTCTAGCCTACCCATAATTCTCCACCTCCTTCCATCATCTAAACGTTGGTCGTTCCTCACTTTTATGGTTTGAATTTTAATTTAAGCAATTGATGCAAAAGAAAAAAAAAAAAAAAAAAAAACCAAGAAATTCG
Organism: Nephila pilipes; assembly: GCA_019974015.1. Classification (NCBI taxonomy): domain Eukaryota; kingdom Metazoa; phylum Arthropoda; class Arachnida; order Araneae; family Nephilidae; genus Nephila; species Nephila pilipes. Next base: position 375,366 of record BMAW01043738.1, on the reverse strand, counting down.
GCGAAATACACTAGCGAAAAAATGCGGATTTTGGCACGCTTATGAATCCTGTTTTTCGACTAGTTCATCTCCCCTACACATAACACATCAATCAATAACTCCCGAGACTAACATTGAAAACAACATTTTTTTTGCAAAATTTTTTTTTATTCATCAACATAACACTTTTTGTTAATCACCTTTTTGGGTGATACAATCGTTCTAACGCTTTTCCAAATCTTTTTTTTTTTTTTTTTTTTTTTTTTGCAAGAAATCTTTTTTGTTGCGAGTAAATAGCGATAAACAGCTTTCTGAATCATCGACTCGTTGCTGTTTTTAATCGCGGCACCCACTTGGAAAAAACCTTTTTCACTTCACTTCATAAAACCTTTTTCAGTAAATACACTTCCATATGATATCTGTGTCATCTCAGCAATCTCACGGAGCTTCACTTTACGATCTTTCATTATAATTTTTGTCACTTCACTCACATTTTCCGGTGTAACGGCTTCCACAGGTCTACCCGAGCGTTCCGCGTCATTTGTGTCGGTACGACCACGTTTAAACTCGGCAAACCACCGACAAATCGTTGCTTTTGATGGACAAGAGTCCGGGTAACATTTTTCAATCCATTGTTTCGCTTGCACGGTGTTTTTACCCATTAAAAAACAATGTTTTATCAGAACACGAAACTCGGTTTTTTCCATTTTTTAAACAAACTACAAAACGACTTTACTCCAACCTCGATAACTCAGCTGTTTCTGGTCCGATCGACTTAAAATTTTGACACGTTTCAAGCAAAGGTTAGTACTCTAGAAAGACTTGGTTACTGGTTTACTACGAGCGCCATCTCTGGGATAGTCTCGGGAGTTATTGATTGATGTGTTATACTCTTACGTATTCGGAGTACAAGATTTGAATCTCTGTTTCGAAACAGTATTTTTACATTTCGTTCAATTCTTTTCATGAAATTCTACAAAATATGCAAATTCTCTTAATTTTGAACACCAGTGTATATGATTCACGAGTCAAATCTTAGAGAAGTAAAGAGAAAAAAAATTGAGTGGTTTCGCATAATTGCAGCTCCATATGTTTGTATCTGAAACAGCGGGACATACGAAAAAAACAAATGGAGAACATTTCCGTGTTTCTTCTGAAATCTTTGATATGAACCCGTATTATCTTTCAAGGAAAAATACGCATGCTTTCCTCACCTATCTCCTGTACTCGAAAGTCCTCGAAGTTAAAGAATTTCCGAAAAATCAGAGGGTGGTAGGGAAAAACAGATTTCATTTTTCTCAAGATCAGTTTGAACTTTACGAAATCCACACACGCTGGTTTGTTAGAAAGAGAGACGTATAAATTATTTCTTTTTTTACAATTTTAGTACGCATTTTTCAAGACCAGTTTTACCCAACTTCCAAGAGTGTTCAGTGAATGTTTTAAATTAGAATTTGATTATTTAATCGAAAATCCAAATAATTTTTAAATTGAAAAGTATTATTTAATTAATATGTACATACTTTTATTAAATTAGATTTTTGGACAAAAAATTAAAGGTTTTTTTTGCATTATTGATAGTAAAAGCTTTAAAAAAGAATTTAAAAAATGTTTTTTTTATGTACTGATGTCGGAAATTTCCAGTTTTTTAAATGAACATGAAAAGTTCACAGTATAAACTAACACTAGAATTACGAAGTATGTTTCGTCTAAAATTAATCATTCAATATTTGGAAGAAATAAAAGAATTTCACATTCAGCCATTTCTGAAACTTATTAAAATGTGTAACGGTGGGCTCAATTGAAATTTTCCCATCAACTAACCTCGAGGACTTTCTGTTTTACCTGTTTAAAATGAAATCTCGCCCATTAAAAGGATACCTGATTCAATATGATCTTATTAGATTGATTCTTGCTTGGCACTTGGAAGCAACACGAAGGCTGTTGGTGACGGACCTTTAAATTTTTAATTTCGGTCAAGTGACGAGGACGACATCTGATCACTTTCCAAATGTCCCTCCAAGCCTATGGGAGGACTTGGAGCCTCGATAGATTCAATGTGCATCAACCCTGCTACATTGCGGGTCTTTCGTAGCATCAGGACTCGAATCCACGACTCGACGAAACAAAACTGGCAATGAGTTTGTGACTATGACCCCCGGGTACAGCGACCAATAAACTTGTTAGAGGTACATGCAAATTTTATGATTCAGCCTATTCTTCTATAGGCAATGCTGCCAGATGTAAGAAAATAAAAATTTTGACAGATGATGATTGCTGATCTAAACTAAATTCAAGGGCAGAAGAAATTTGGGAGCCGTCTGATAGGGCAGATATATGGTAAAACTATAAAATTTTGATGAAAATTTATACCCTGTCTTATCTGAAGGTAATCTTATCTACGGAAATACACAGTGTATTAGATTTTTCTTTTACATGAGAAAGACTATTCGTGACTTTTTTCAATAAAAATTTGTAATGGCAAGTGAAGATAATAACAAGCGGGTATTGCAAATGATAAATTCAAAATAAAAATGTTGAAAAAATATTTTTAAGAATTTATTTAAAATATGTATTTGTATAAAATATACTATTAGTATTTTAAAAAGTGTTAATTATGATGGGATGTGTACTAGAAGATTCGTACGAGTTATAATTTAAATAAGAAACCATTAAATATAAAATCGATAGAATAAACAAAACTTGTTTAATTGTATATTTTTTAATATCTAATAAAAGACAAATGCATTTATATTAGTTTTGCTAAATAAGATCCTTATTTATTTAACACTTTAAAGAAATTGAAAAATAATTTATGGCCGTAATTTCATAGTTTTTTTAATAAATTTAGCTCATTGGTGTCTTTAAAACAAATTATGAATTAATTATTTAAATTATCGGATGGCAACAGCACACATTTTAAAAAAGTGCAATGTTATCTCTTATTTTTAATTATTTTATATTTTGTGAGTATGATTTTATTCTGATCCGCCGATTTAACTTCTATAGAGTCCACTTTGATTTTCAGACCTTTTTCCTACACGTAAATACGCAAACGTTCAAGTGTACTGCAAGTTCTTTAATATATTAAGATGTTCTTGGTCGAAAGGAGAAATTGATATTGTGAATTGTACTAGTCCCTTGAGGGGAATCTCTCCAAATTCCATAATGAACTTTTGGAGGATTCAGCTTTAAGTATGTTGACTTGGGTAATTTTTAGCTTCGCGAATTTTTTAATTAATCTTCCATTTACCATTAAATTGTTAAATTATTATATCATTATGTTTTTCACAATCTGTGGCATGCTTGCGATAAATATAGCTAAACAGCAAATCACTCACACACACATACACAAAAATAGTCATAAAACATTCTCATTTCAATAAAAGGTTTATAAGAGAAATTTGGAAACTAAGTACCAAAAAAAAAAAGTCATTCTCGAAACCCTACTTCGACCCAGCATAACAGTATCTAATAATTCTCGCTGGTTAAACAAATTCAAACAGTTAAATTATTGAATTTTATTGCTAGTATTCAGCAGCGGTAAAAATCAAACTTTTGTGCTGCTTCGAAATGTTCGAGACCAGTTATAGAAAAATTTTGATCTTCTTCTGTAATGATCGAAAAGTAATTATTGAATAATCGAGAGATATATTTTTCATATTTCTCTCTAAATATGATCATTATTCTCAGATTTTATGGAGTATTGTACATCAAATTAGTTGAATTGAATGTAAAAGATTTAATTGTAATAATTTCATCTATAAAATTTTTTGAAAACATCAATCCTGTATAAGACGTCACTGAAGTTTTTTTTTTAAAGACAACGTTATCATGGTATCACTTTATACACGATTAAACAACAATTGGATGAATTAAATTATTTTATGATAAAAACTCAGAAAATGCCTTACTGACTAAACTTGCATAAAATTTTTATTTAAATATCTTTGAAGTAAAGTGAGATTAAAGGCATTCCTTTCAGCTCCGAATCAATTTTAATTAAAAAACCGACTTTTGAGGGAATGGTTTAAAACGCATTTTAAAAATAAATTTTCATTAAATTGACATAAAAGTTTTCCTGTAAAAAACAAGTTTCGAGGAAAAAATTTGTACATTCATTACATTACGTATTAAATGAACTATGTTAAATGGCGGGAATATATAGGACCACAACAAGGTCGGGGAAATCCTCACTTGGGTATCTCTACGCATTTTCTCTGCGCAGCAATGAAAACAAATCTAGAGAGCTCTCACCTTAGGATGAGTCATAGTTTCACCCATTAATCAATAACCTCTGCGAAGTTTTTACTGCGCAGAATCATTCTACACTCACAAAAACGTAGTCAGTGCCATCAACTTCGATTTCGTTTTTATTATTTCTACTCATTTACCGGCCCCCCCCCCTCCCATCAGACTGAAAAGCAAATTTATAAAAGCTTCGCTGTTTTGTAAAATGAGATACTGGTGGTAAATTAATACATTTTATAGTTTAATGATAACGATTTTAAATATACGTAACTGTGCATTATCGAATATACCTTCGCTTAATTTTATTGAATATGTAAGAAATTAAATTTGATTAATTTAAGATTAAAAAATATCAATAGTAGCAAACTATAGAATTGAAAAAATCGAATTATGAATGAATAAACTAACCTTACGTTAGGAGCATCTTACCACGCTGTCAGTTTTTCTACACTTAAGTTGGGTGATGGATAATTATCAAAGAGTTAAAATTTACCATAATGCAAAGAATGTAATATTTAAGTAGTAATCTATCATATTCATCAGTTTGTAGTTTGTAGTAATCTATCATATTCATCAGTTTGTAGTAATCTATCATATTCATCAGTTTGTAGTAATCTATCATATTCATCAGTTTGTAGTAATCTAACATATCATGTTCATCAGTTTGTAGTAATCTATCATATTCATCAGTTTGTAGTAATCTATCATATTTTAAATCATAATTTATCATTTGATCTAATATTTGCATGATTAAATAAGCTCAAATTAGGTTTTGATATACGAGTATGCAGAAGGTTTACCGGAAAGTTGTGCCCGTTTGAGAAGTGAAAGAAAGTAATACATTTTTCATACATTTAGTAATATTTATTGCGCGATATGATTTCTGACGTTACTATAATTGCTCTGTAAATATTCCAAATAGGTGTCTCATGAATTAAGAGAAAAAATTTGCATAATCGAGAGGTCATATCCACATATCTCTTTGCTCGGAACAAAATACCACACTTTTCAGATGAAATAACTGGTGACGAAAATTAGATTATTTAAGAAAACATTACAAAGAAAAGATCATACCATACAACCTGCTCTCCCCTCCTTTAAATTAAGATTGAGCTTGAATCTCGATTTAGTGGTGAGATGTCCAAAAATCAATATATTTCGAGCTTTTGAAACCTAACGAAAAGCTCCATTCGGATAGATACTATTGCACATGGGTGATTTAAACAGAGCATTTACAGAAATGAGGCTGGCGATATTCAGTAGGAAGCACATTACATCGCATCATGATAATGCCAAGCCACATGCTGCTTTGGCGACTTGTTAGAAAATTGTAAAGCTAGATTGAAAATTCTGTCCCATCCGCCATATTCCCCAAACTAGTACATCCTGTTATCACTTGTTTCTTTCCCTGCAAAAGTTTTTGAAGGAAAGAAAAATCATAATTGAAACAGATGTCAACGAAGTACTACTTGAGTCCTACGCCTCTAAAGAGGTAGCATTCAAAAATAATGGTACTTACAAATTATCATCACGTTAGTAAGAGGTTATAAATAACGATAGAAACTATGAGGCACAATAAATAATATTAAATGTTTGAAAATGTATCATTTCTTTCACTTCCCAAACTGAAAGAAGTTCCCTGTAAACCTTACACACACACACACATATATATATATATATATATATCTCCTGGTGGACAATTGCCTATTACGGATGACATTATCACTCATAACAACCACAAAATAAATGGAAGCAAAATGTGAAATATTAGTTAATGTATAAGATATAGGAAGAAGAAGAATGCGTATTCAAATTTCTCTTCATCTCTTGTTCGTTGTGTGATAGCACTGATAAGAGATTTAAAGGATTGGACAACTAAAGCGAGGGAACAATTGTTGGTCTAAGTAAAAGTTTGACGGGAAATAATTAATGGACAGTCTTGAAAAATTTCGGTTTGTTTTTCCGATATCATTTAAATGATTTTACGTCTGACCGTATTATTGGAAAGGTTGAAGAAGGGTGAAAATAATATATTTCTGGAGAGTTCTCATCATCGCCCACAACGTTGCTTCACGGATGTTTTAAGTATTTAAATGGAATGTATAGCAATCTGAACGGGAAAGATCGTGGTAGAAATAAGACTCCTGCAGGAAACAAGTTTACAAGCATATCATCAAAAAGTAACAGGCGCACTGTAGCTCAGAAGTTGGAAAGTGAGCATTTTTCAGCCACAGGACAGACGATCTCCCGATACGTTGTAGCTTGACGTTTGGGAGAAGGAAGACTATACTCCTGCAGTTATGTCATGTATGTGCCATTGTCTGGACTGCAACGTACGGTCTGATTGAAATGGTGATATGAGCGTAGAAATTGGACCCACTAGGACTGGACGTGTTTTCTATTCTCAGATGAGTGTATGTTCACTCTGCAATCGGATTGCAGAAGCCAAATGATCTATCATAAGACTGGCAAATCATATAGACCAGAAAATAACCAGGAAAGGACCGATATCCGACGTGCAGTGTCAAGTAATGGACAACTATCATGAGCAATGGTTGTATGTCTCTACATGTGCACGCATCAGGATTATAAGCGGCCAAATGTACATTAAAGAAGTACAACTAGTTACATCATGTTTTCCTTATCCGCTATGGTGCTATTGGTAATAAATTTGTTTTCTTTGACTATAACACATCATGTTATCAATCAGTCTTTGTTCAGGAATGTTTAGAGAGCTATGGTGCTCAACGTCTTATTTGGCAGCACATTTTTCGGATTTAAGCCCCATCGAAAACGTTTGGAATGCTTAAGGTAAGCAACTTGCTTGTCAAAAATACCTTCCAACAAACCAGAAAACTCTCATCTCCGATCTGACACAATAGTTAGATGAATTGTCTTGATAGTTGCGTAACAAGGTTGTGTAAGGCATGAGGAATGTTAAATGCATTCCATGAGGAATATAATTCCACCTTTCTCAAAGGTCCCTACTGTCATGTACACGTATTTTTTTATTGTTTCGTACACATAATCAAATGAACACTTTTTTTTTCTTTAAGTTGTTTTATGACCTTCTACATTTCCAGAACGTTAAATGTTATGTCCGAACGGTATAGAAGAAATTTTTTTTTTATCATAATCAAAAGTCGATCTTCATCCCCGTTCAATTTTTTTCCTGCAGTTCATTTCGTGATCCGTCCTTAGCAGTTGCTCATCAGTGTATAAATACGAGTATATATACATAAGTGGCGATTGAAAATTAGAAGCTGGTTGAGGCCAAAACATTTATAGAAAACAAAAAAATAGCACAGATTCTGGGGAGTATAGTGGAGGGATTGACATAAAAAAAATTAAAAAATTAAGTATAAAAAGATAAGTTTCTGACGAACTCTGATCTTATTTGGACACAAAAGTAAAAGTTATCAATTGACATCAACTTTACTGTGGTGCTGCATTAATAGAAGTGTGAATCTGATTTTTGAAATTTTGATTAATATTTTACAATGTAATTTTCATCAAAGGAACAATTCAAATATTACAATTAAATGGAAATAAATAGTGAACTCAAAAATAATCAGTGATAATTTAATTAAAAAAAATATGGCTTGCTGAAAACAAACACAGAAAAGGATAATTTTTCAAAATCCAGCCGGTGAGTTTACTAAATTCATAGTTTTATACCTCATTATACTACAAAGTATTAAAGGAAAAATAACAAATACTCCTATTGATTTTTTGTGTTTAATAATATTTAATTGGATTTTCAAAACAATACAATTAATTATATAATAAAAAGAAAAATATACAATATGAAATAAATTTCTCAGAGTCTAACAATCATATTGCGATTAATGCTATTGCATTTTGTACACGTTTGAGTTAAGTAAATGTTCTTAATAATATTAAAAAGGAAAAGAAAGATAATTAAAAAGAGGTCGTAAGATAACAGAGTTTATACATTTGCTTTGTTTATAATTCCTAGTTTTAGGCGCTTAAAAGGGAATAAACATTTAATTTTTTTTCTCCAAAAAAGAGAGGGAGAAATCCCTCACCTCCTGTTTCAAAAGTATATATATATATATATAGTTATATATATAAAGACACTCATAAAGACACTTTATAAACAAAGATCTATGTTTATTCAACTGTATAGAAGTTTACTTTTTTTAAAATCAACGTAACGAACTGATAGTTTATTTGAGTCAAAAGAATAATGAACTGGCTATGAAGTTTTTATAATTATGAATAAATGGAAGATTTACAAGGCAATGCAACAAGTATAGAAAATGTATCATTCTGTAGCTGACATTTTTCATTTTTTCTGTATCTGATTATGTTATTCATTTTCTTGCTCTTCATAATTTTACTGCCCTCACAAATAATTGAATCATTGTTGATATTATTATGGAACTACAAAAGACATCATCAAAAGTTATTAATTGAATCAATATTTGAAATTCATGTAAAGAGTATAATTTAATTTAATTTATTTTAATTTTTGTGCTCTTAATTCAGAGAGCGTCTGACCAAAAGTTTAACAAAAAACATTTTTTTTACCTTTACTTTTCTTATTTTTGTACTTAATTTTTTTTTTACTTACTAACTTGTCAGCTTGAAAGAGCCGTTGCTCAAAATGTTTTATCTATTGATATTTAAATTTAAAAGCAGATATGTTTTGAAATTTATTTTTAGATATGTAATTTATTAAGCTTGTAATGAACTACTATAATAAAATGAGAGTATTTTTGTGTATAATTTAGCACTTCAATTTTGTTGTCATATGTGTATGCGGTATAAAAGTAATTTTAACACAGTGTTTATTATTCTATAATTTTAACATTTACTAAATTTTAGCAAAAAATTCATTTTCTCTAAAGGTAAATAGGTATTCGAAATCAAGGTGATAAAAGTATTGAAATTAACCAAACATTTACTAGAACTCAAATTTATGTTACACACTCATATTCAATGAAATTGTATGTCTGTGTTCAATAAAATTAAGATGCAATCTAAGGAGAGTTTGCAAATGTATTTAATTAAAATGTAATCTAAGGAAAGATTGCATTTTAGCATCAGAAAGCGAGAGCGAAATGCGTTTACTTTTTCTTCACATCCTCCTACGCGTGCGTGTCTTGTAAAAAAAATTTCATTTCCACTTTTTTGTGCAATTACTGTATTTGATTGCAAATATTTTAACTGTAAGGTTATGAAGCAGTTCTTAACTAAAAACTAAAATTCATTTATATTGCAAGCCCGAGATCTTATCGTTTGCCTTATTTATATTTTATTATTTTTTTGTCATTTGCCAAACGTCAAAAGCATAAAATGTTTGGCTTGTTTTGTGATACTTCAATGTGTATTTATATAGATGCAGGACAACGCAGTTCTGCTACTGTAGGGCCTCATTAAAGCTGTGTGCCAGCTTCGTGACTTCTGAACACATAATTGTGAAATGGAACTGGTTCTTGAAGTTTTCACATGGTGTGCAATTAATTGATTCAGGTATCTACTCATGTGTTGTTGTCATCACTTTAACAGTGTTTTTCAAAATAATGGAATCGTCAACAGCCCTCATGTAGCAAGAGTCGAGAACTTGGCATTTGGAATTTTAAATGCTTTCTCAACTGGAATGCGTGTCTTCTATTGATATATATACTTCCCACTTATCTCCATTTTAAATATTTCGTTAGCTACTAACAGTTAGTAATGTTATATTTTGAGCGGGAAGGTTTCTAAGTTGTCCCCAATCACAACTATCAAATCTATTTAATTTATAATATTCCTTTCTTAGAGATTAGATTTATACTTTACTTTAAGTTTTGTGTATTCGTTTGTGTCAATTTTTTTATATAAATATACTATTTTAAGCCATGATTTTTTTTCAGGGTCGTGATTATAAAAATTAAGTTAGTGATTCATTTTTTTAAATAAATTAAATATGAAATTTTTAATTTGCTCACGAAATTTTTAAAACTTTTATTGCCTCCATAATAACAAAAAAGCACCCAAAACCTGTCAATTCAAAACTGAGCCAAAACAAACCTTTTTTTTTTTCTTTCAAAAAAAATTGTTCTTAGTCATTTTGTTAATGTATATTGAGTTGTTTTCTTTCCAAGTGTGGTTTTCTTGTCTCTTTCGTGAATAAGAAGAGGTGTAATACCTACGAGAGGCTATTTAATTTAACAAACTGACTGTTAATTTGATTAAATTAAATGTCTCACATATATCAAATTAGAGAAATAAAACACATTAAGAAAAGTATGTTATTCGCTTATCTCGTTCTTCGATCGGAGTACCGATTTGATCCTAGCGTGGTAGCTTTCTCATTTTCAGCTGGGAATGAGTAATACCTCTCCTCAGATCGATAATCGCAAAGCGTCGTCTTGGTGAGCGTTTGGTGAATTAAGTTTTTCCTTCTACCTTTAAATGACAGCTTTGCATGTAGAACTTTTGGATTTTGTTCTGCGAATTAACTGAATATTCTCGAGAAGTCGGAGAAATAAGTAAAAAGTAGTATTGTGTTCCCTAACACGCAAAACGGTAGCCAGGGACTTATGAAAATGTCAATGTACCTTACAACTAACCATATTCAATTAAAGTGCGAGATTACATAAGACGTCTTATTATTCGTATATCTCTCCATCACTTTTTATTTGGAAACAGCTATTTTTATTTGACTAACCAGTATGAGTTTTAAAACACGTTTAATAAACGCAGTGTAAATCACAAATTTTGCAATTCCCTTTCTTGATAAAATAAAGTATATAATCTTTCATCTGACACCTTTTTGTTGCTAATTTTTTTTAAAAAAGTGACAAGCTAATCTTTTTTTTTTTTATCGAACAATGAACAAAGACTTTACGAATGTTATCTAATTGTTTTATTCGGCAACTTTATCTTTTAATGGAGTTTTGCGTTTAAATTGCTTGCATACAATTTAAAGGGAGGAGGGGGGGGGAGTTTGTAACAAAATTAGAACAATTTTTTAAGAATTTATTATCATTGAAAGTATTTTTTTATTGCATTCAAGAAAAATTTAAGGTTTTTGATTTTATTTCAAATAGTTCTGAAGCAGAAATTTGAAAGACGTTTAGTTCTCATATTTTTAAAATATATTAATCAATCTCATAACATCTTTATGTACTTTTTAAAGAAAAAATTGATAACTATGTAGACGTGGATTGGCACATATGAACTAAAACAAGATTTAAATATTGGAATTTGTATTGCTCAGCAACTTTAACTTAATGATCAAATTTTTTTCAATATACTCGTATTCTGATGACATGAAGTTGCATAACAAAACAGTCATGCAAGTAAAATTATTTAAATGAATAAAAATAAAAGAAATTCTGAGATATCCACATTTTGAACTCGACTCCTTAAAAAATATTTTGATCACTCTTATTGTTCTAAAAAACTAAACTTTGGATAAAAATCTCAGTTTATTTTATATTTTGAGTAATGCAAAGTACTAACAGTTGATTTAGTAAAGAATCTTTGAATAAAATTTACTAGTATAACAACTTCATTTTAAAAGGTGATTAAATAATTTAATATTTAGCAAAGCAACAATATTTTAAATTTCCATCTCTTTGCTATATAATTTCATGGCTTTTTCAGAATAGTAAAAATTTTTGTAAGATAGTAAAAACTTGAGCAAATCATCACTAAAGTCTTTGAAATACCTCTAAACAGTAAATCGGTCTCTAAATTCTTTTTAAATAAAGTTCTGGCAGTTTTTCTATATAAATTGTGTTTCTGTAAATGTAAAAATTAAGTGAATGAAATAACATAAAATTTAAAAAATTGAGAGAAGAAAAGAAGGAAATATTTCAAAAAAAGCCTTTTATTTTTTTCTGTACAAATAAATTTAAAAAAAAACGTGATACATTTTTGACTGAATAATCTCAAACAATTCAAACGAAAAAAGCAGTTTAATTTTTTTAAAATACAATTTTAAGATTTTAATTTTTTTAAAAAATAGTTTTAAGTTTTAAAAAGCAACTGCGTCGGCCGGGAGTCGAACCCGGGTCAACTGCTTGGAAGGCAGCTATGCTAACCGTTATACCACCGACGCGACAAACGATTGTAAGATTCTACTATTAATAAAGAAAATCATTAGAAATGGCAAATCACGATAACTAATTTAAAAGAGAATTCGATATCGGATAAGAACAGGTTTGCTATCAGTAGTTGCGAATAAAATTTTTCTTATCAAATTAGAAAGATGCGAAAAATAGAAACTCGACTTAGCTCCATAGATGTATGAGCGCATTAAAAAGACAAAAGTTTTTATTGATTTTGTTCTATAAGAAACATTCGGAAAACTGAAAGTTAAATTTTTTTTCTTTGCCAAGAAAAAGAAAAAAATCTCTCAGAAAAAGTTTATATTTTCAAAATTATTAATGAATTAAATGCGGTCATCCTTGGTTCATTGACTTCACATTTGGTAATAATATAAGACTATTGGCTACGATCCTCTTTATTTTGAACCGCATTCAAGTAACTAGAAACGTTGCTTGAGTTGGTACGCAACTCTCTGAACTTCCAACCAACCCATCATGAACACGTCCAGCCTTGACAGATTTAAAAAGCATCATTCCGTTACATGCGGGTCTTAAGTGGAATAGAACTTGAACTCACGTCTCTCTGGACGGAAAGAACGAACGCTAACCATGACCACTCGGCTACCGTAACCTCCAGTCACGTTTGTGTTATATATATATATATATAACTTCCAGACACTTTTTCCATACATTTTTCTTTTCACTTTTCAAACACAGAATCTTCTGCAATGTAATTAAAGAAGATATCGATTGGATAATATTGAAGATTATTTTAAATGAAGCCAAAATGAAATAGTATATCGCCTATATGTCTTATTAATAAATTTCATGCTTGCGCTTTTCTATTTTAAACAAAAATATGAAAGAAAGAACATTTTGAAAGTCAGTTTCTTTCATTAAACTGCTTTTATATATTTTTGAAGTAATGTATTGAATGGACTAAATTAAATAATTTTTCAACATTATCATTCATTTATAAGGAAATAAAGACATTGGTTATGTCCTTTTTTTATTAAAATAAATGTGCATTTATTTGCAGTTTCAACTTAAATACACAATGGTTCATATTTGTTTTTGGACATTTATATTTATTATTTTGACTGTGGGTTGCAAAAAAATGTGTATTAAAAATTTAAAGATTGGAATAAATATGTTTCCAATTATACTATTATTCGTCTAATTTTATTCCATTCCCTCTTCAAAACTGTTTTCAATTGAGCTTTTGAATAAATATAGCACTTGTTGACTTTTAAAATTAAGCATAACAATTATTTCATGACATTTAGTGTTTTTATTTTTGATTATTAATCGGATACACTTAAATACTTTTTGCAAAATCAGTATTTCGTAGAAACTAAATTGTTCACTTGACCCATCTTCAAACTATGTTTAGCTGTATTCAATTTAATTTCTTTGCAAGGCTGTACGCTCCGCTGTAGTTCGTTCAACGTATTATAAAACATCAAATTTTAATCCTTCGAATATTATATTAATACAAGCAAACAAATTGTTTTGAAAGGAAGAAACTACTTCCTATGGCGCGAAAAATATTTTCTCCGCATTTCTTTGAACAATTGTATCTATATAATCTGGGGATCTCATCTCAGGCTTTAAGAATTAAACTGTAATGTAAGTTTTTCTAAAATTTAGTTGTCAATATTTTATCAATAAGCTGAAGGGCTCATACATACATGCAATATATTTCTGATTACTAGGCAATAGTGTGAAATATGGTCATTCTTTGATATAGTTTCTAGAATGTCCCTCTTTTCCATTATTTTAGAGCATTAAAAAAACTATATTCCTTTCATCGACGATTTCTACAATATTTTAGTGTTTATACCCAGTTTAAAATACTGTAACATTAAATTTTTAACTGAATTTGATATTATTGCTATATTAATTGCTGTTTTTTTTTTTGACACTTTTATCTGAAATTTAAGAATATTCTGGAATATTTTGATGGAAAAATGCTACAGAAAACTTCATAAGATAGAGGTTAGTTAAACAATATTTTTTTTAAAATTTAAAACAATCGTTTTTAAAAATATTATCAATCAAAATATTAATGGAGGACTTAAGTGTCTGAATTATTATGTGTCGCTTATTGCACTTCTTGAACAAAAATATGGTATTTAAAAATATTTTTTATGATTATCCGGATTAAAATTAGATAAATATCAATGTACATGAAAAACATTTCAATTTAGTTCTTCAATATTTAATTTTAAAAAAATTCGGCAAATAAATTTCAAAAACGCAAGTATTCGTAATCAGATATAAGCTACTGTATACAAATGGACGAGAACTAATTTTTAATTCTCATTTTTAAGATGTGGGATTGCTTTTTTTACGAATAAGATAAACCTTTCATCTAATATTAGTTAGGACTATAAATATGCAATAATAATTAAATTCAGATTGTATTGAAAAGTAGAAAATAAAAAAACAATATCCATTTACAAATCTATTTACTATTAAACATTTTCCTTGAATTAACTGTATGGAATTTAAAAAATTCTTCTAGCAGTTACTAATGTGCGAAAAAAAATGACTTAAAAGAAATTTTTTATTTAAAATAAAAATCGTCTGTCAATAAAGTATAATAAAAATGCATCGTAATTAGCGATATGAAAAACACTAAAAACAATATCAGCATCAAAACTTTTTGCAATATTAATATACTAAATTTTATCAGCAGATTTCGGTTGCAAAAGTGTTTTTCATTTTTGTGAAAATCAATTTTAATTTTTACACACACATTTTTAATTGCATCTAGGTCAACGAGCGAGAGATTTCTGTAAATGCTTCTTCACCTTCATGATTGATACTTAGTAAAGGAGCATTTTCCCCCTTACTTGATGTAATAATTTCTTTACGTATGTATATGTGTGTATTAATTCTTTTTTAATTGCGTCCTCTGAAGTAAATAGTAATTTAAGCATAAAAGAATAATATTAAGTACTAGTAGAATTATGCCTTTATTGAAGATTAAATTTTATTTTTAATAAAACTATATATATAAATCTATCATGAATCCACAAAGAAAATAAGTGGATTTTCGTCAGTTGTATCTATCGTTTTTGATTCTCGAATTGTAAACTTAGTCTAATAATGAGTTTAAGAATTTCGGAATTTTAATTCTAGTGAAAAATGTAATTTTTTTTCATATAAGGACAAGTACAAATCTTTATGCCAAAGTTAAAATTTTTTCGACTTATACCTACTATTAAGTATTCCAATCGAAAACTGCAGTTTTATTGTTCTGACTATTACTGCACTCCTTTACACGGCATATAATTCCCATTTATAACTAAATATTAATTTCTTATAATGGAGACTGGTTAAAAAAATAAATAAATATGCATCATAATTCTGTCTTTATATTTAAAAATCATGAATCAGTTGCCTTAGAATATCTCCTCCACCCCCTCCGAACTTGTTTTCGAAACGATTCCAAGACAATATTAAAAATGTTTGATTTTCTTCCAAAAAGTATATATTTATGAATATCTTTATAATTATGGAATAATACCTTAGATTTTTGTGATTCTACTACATGAGAATCAGTCACCTTATACCCGAGAAGAAAAATTATTCTGCTAGAAAGTAAGAAAATTAAGTTGTAGTTTCAAGCTTTTTTGAAAAACATGGATCTCTTGTACTTCATTAAGTATGTTGAACAAATTATAATTGTATAAAAAGATACTATACATAAAAAAGCTGCGTCGGCCGGGAGTCGAACCCGGGTCAACTGCTTGGAAGGCAGCTATGCTAACCGTTATACCACCGACGCTTCCATTTTATCCAATTTCTTACCTATAACGAAACATTAAAATCAGGTCATTTTCGTTTTTTTTTGATTAAATGCTTCAAGTTATGACTATTTACTGTACAAAAAAAGATTATGTAGGATTCATAGATAAGAGATTAAATCTATTTCGAACTGAAAATTACGTTTTTAAAAGAACTTTACAATTCTAATTGCCAAAGTAATAAATACAGTGTGTACTAATAATACATAAATGTATAGAAATATATTAGATGGTAATTATTTAATCTTATAGCTGAACTTTTTAAATAATTCAAGAAAATATTTAAAACTCTTTGCTTCAGAAGAGTTTTTATTGCAACTTGCTTACAAAATAGGCAATTCAAATTACACTCAAGTTACAGTTTGTAATCACATGTTCAACTTATCTATTTTTTCATGTTTATTATTTCTATTGAAAACATCATGTCATTTTTCTGGTGATGATTTTTAAACATATGCTTCATCTAGTATTTTTGATAGCTCATTAGTTAAGAGACATTTGGCAGATTAATTTTCCTGTTATGAATCCAGTTTTCAAAAAACGATTAACCATGCTGGAAAATTATACAGTAAACCCTCGTTAAATCGGATTAATTGGAACCAGAATTGGTCATGGATATCGAACCAGGAAAAATAAGAAAAAGGGGGAAGTGAAATAAATGTTTACACTTACAGAAAATTATCTTTATATTGAGTAAATCGAGTATGAACCATACAGAAGATAAAGATGTCTACTTTGTGAACAATAGAAGTACGCTTAAAGTTATTTATCGCATTTTTCATTTAGACAATGTTACACAGCATGCCACTAGTTACTAATTTTTTGTTTGGTTTTATGGGATATAGAGCAACGAAGGTTATTATATCTTTGTCACTAGTGATAGAATGTGTTGACTTTTTGCACAGAATATTTGTAAAGTCTCCGCCCACTCTACTTTCGCGCATTCATAGGCGTTAGGAGATTTTACTGAAGAAAATAATTTTTCAAAATACGTGGATGAAATAAACGAATGTTATTGTGGAAATTTGCAGATCATTTTGTAACGACTATCCTTCAAATTCCCGCTCTTGCGTTATTTTTCAATCTAATATATTAGCCAAAAAACCCTTAACTCCAATCGAAGACACTAAGAACAAACTAAAATACTTTATTAATAGTCACTGAAGAATAGATAAAGTCGCTCTCTCTCGAATCCAATTAATGCAACAATCCTAGATTATGATTCAAATCTTAGCTTACCAAATCACTCGTTCGGAATTCAACAATTTGATACAAACAGTGGCTTTGTAGCACAATACTTTAACTAGAATTCGTTTCAATCTACAAAACTAATTAAGGTACTTGAATCTGAATTGTAAATCTCTATCAACAAGTCGTTATCCTCCAATCATTTCTATTTCATTTATGTATCATTACCGCTAATTCACTTCTATCGGGTTAGTGAAAAGATAGCATGACGTCACAACTTCTCAGATTTTTTTAAAA
The DNA here is from genome assembly GCA_019974015.1 of Nephila pilipes. Classification (NCBI taxonomy): domain Eukaryota; kingdom Metazoa; phylum Arthropoda; class Arachnida; order Araneae; family Nephilidae; genus Nephila; species Nephila pilipes. Next base: position 357,770 of record BMAW01043738.1, on the reverse strand, counting down.
AAATAATTATGCAAAATCCGGGTTATCCGAGTCGAAGGAGTTTGAATTAACGAGACTCGACTGTTCTTAAAGGCTCTAGTAAAGTCACTATGGATAATCTCTTCACGCGAAAGAGAAATGAAAAAGATGAGGAGTGGATGATGAAAAAAGCACACGCAGATAAAGAATGTTCTGTGGGAAAAAAGATGACCCTTATTGGGTAACTGTTGATTTATAAAACTATGTTAAATCAACAGAAATAAATTTTATTCTTTTACCTATAATTTTTAAGTTATTAACTTTAACTTTTGTTTAAATTGAATAATTGCGGCAAAAAATTAAAAGAAAATTAGAAATTTTTACTCTCATTTTGATTTAATATGCTGAAACAATTCAATTGTTAGTATTAAGAAATGCCTTGAATTGAATTGAATAATACAAGTTTTAACTTGAAGCGCTTAAGATTTGAATATGCGCTGCATTATAAATTTACTTTCCCTAATGCTTTCACGTGATTAACAGAAGCCATAAATGAAAAAAGGTAATATTATGTTTGTCAAAAAAAAAATTTCTGGTACACAGATTACGAAACATAAGGTGCAGCTGTTCATCTGTAGGATACGTCGAAGAGAATTATTTTTAAGAAAAAGAAAACCGTATAAGCTAAAGAAAGAAAAAATAATTGATTTAAAAAAATAAGGAAAGAAAGAGATGATATAATATAATTGCATTTAACAATTATAAGGGTTAATAGATAGGAAAAAGAAAAAGAAAGGAAGAAGCCAAAAGAAAAGTTAATTGGTGCCGGAGGGGAACTTAAGTCAGGAACGGAAACTGAAAAGAATACGCTTGCTGTCGGAAATGGCAAAGCAACTAAACAACAGACGTAAAAATAAGGCGTGAATGCACCGGATATAGGATGGAAAGACGAAGGATATAGATGAGTTCCGAAATGTATTGAAAGCAACAGTTCTAATAGTTTTTAATGTTTTGTAGTAAGCATTCCGTTCTTAGAGTAAACCGGAATAGTTACAAGGACACTTAATAGACATTATCACTGGAAAATTACAGGCAAACTATGTTACTCAGTTCGTTGCAAAGCAAATTAGGATATAGAAATGAAAATACAAAAGAAATGCATCACATTTCGAAGAATTCATCTGCAACATACGAAATGCCCGAAAAAGTATGAAATTATTAAAGGAAAAATATTTAACTCATACACATTTTAAGTTAAAAAGAATCTTAATCGAATTTTTTATCTGTTAAATACGAAAAGGTACAAAATTGATAAAATAACCTATGCAGCATTATATGATAAGAAAAAAGCCTTTGTTGAATATTCAGCATAACCAAATAAATAAATAAAAAAAAAACACTTCTGAGTTGATCGATTCTCTTCGGGCCACCTCCACAATGTAGACTGAATCTTCATAACTCCGATATTCAGTGGAAAACAAATCTCTCTATCTAGTGTATTTTGATCACACTTGAAAAGTGGTGAATAATATTTATCGTTAGTTTAAACTCTACTGTATTTGTATAATATTTTTGATGACCAATTGAGTCCATCTGAGGCGTAGAAAATACGAGTTTTTCACTTGAAATGAATTCTTTTCTTCCTTTTGGGATTAATTCTTCTTGTAATACATGTTGCATAGGATAAGTGTTTTTATTACGCAAAATACTATATAAAATAACATACAAAAATTATATTCACCGACATTGTACTTTTCTAAATTGTTGGTATGCGTAACAATTAATGAAATCAAGAATGCAATTAGAAAGGGAATATATATCAACATAAAATCCTCCTATTTTCCAATACAAGATTCAAGTTAAATTAAAATACCACATAATTAACACATTTAAGAAAAAGGGGGAGGGTAAAACGGTGTACCCCTTTTTTCCCCAGCAGTCGCTGTTACCTGCTGGTTGAAATAGGAACAATTGTCCATGCCAAACAGCATACATAAGGTTTCCGCCCAAGAATGACATTTTCTCGTAATGGCGTAATTTTTGTTTGTAAGACCATTCATTACACCAGCCAGGTAGCTCAAGCTTTGCTTTATATTCAAGGTAAGTGATATAATATTTAATGAGGCTATTCTGCCAGATTTATATGCTCTCTAAGTTGATCTCGTTTCAGTTGACGTCATGTTTAATGTGACTAGTCCTGTGGGGCAAAGCCGAATATCCAGAGGTGGGACAAAGCCGTATGGTACCCGGTCTTATCTTATATCTACTCGGTGTTTTTTCCACCATACCACCAGATTGCACCACGATATCTGCAGCAGATTTGATCCTGAAGGCGAAGATGAATTTGTTTGCGAGTTATGCGAGAGGCTGACTTCCAATTTGGAACAATTAACATGATTTCTCAATATAAATCCACCATTTTGTATCTGTTAGTTGAAAATTAATTGAAATATTAAAAGAAAAATAATAATAAAATGTTATTTAGATATATTTTGTTTTTATATATAGGTATCTCCAGTTTTATCACTACCTCACAAGTTACTCTTTTCTTGCACTTAAAATAAGTATCAAAGTAACGTTAATTTTATGAAATCTACACAACTTTTTCCAATGGCCTTTACAAGAATGATAGGGCTATGTCTTTATTTGCAGCATTTTGAGTGGTAGAATGGAATTATTCAACAACCAAATTGTGATAGCCGGTTTTATCCTACAGTTGAAATCACTTAGTTCGAGAAAACTTTGAAAGTTTATTGACTAAAATAGCCAGATCTAGGAGAGCTTTTAAAATTAAAAAGAACAAGAAATAGACCCAAAAATTTATTCCATTCTGTTTTTTGAAGAACGAAACACTTGAGCAATGAGAAAATATTTAAACTGTTAACTTTAATGATATCATGTGTATATTTTAGTGTGTTTTGGTTATATATGACTCCGTACACTTCCTAAATCTATGTGACGAAGCAAAGTATGCACTTTTATGAATTGGATCAGTACACTATTTATTCCATATGTTAACCAGTCTCATATTTTGCTCCTGTCCCTAAGGTCGTAAACTTTTAAAAGTCCTGCAGTATTTCATTAATTTGTATGAAGGTGATAATATGATGATTTCATAACAAGCAACACACTACATTTGAACTAATCATTCAGACATTTAAATATGAAGAAATAAAAAAAATTAAAAATGGGTTTTATTCGTCATAAACAAATTTTAAAATAGTGATAGAAAAATACAGCTATTTCAGAATATCTTAAAATCCCGAAAATTACGAATTCAAAAAATTATTCACTCATTTGAGACATTTAAAACAAATGAACTTTACATCATAAAATGAAATAGAAAAAGTTACACCCAGAAGGAAACAAGATACTTAAATGCAAATTAAAAAATTGTTTCGTCTCTGTTACATATGCAAATGATTAAAGTGTCAACCACATCGTCACAAATCAACAAAAAGCATGATTAGCGCTCCACTAAGGACCCTTTAAAAGGTTCTCTTAAAGTGTGCAATATTGATTTTTACTAGTGTGTTTGAGTTCAATTGTTTGCTTTGAATTTTAGAATGCCTTTGAGAAAAAAACTACATCCGATTGGACATTTTTGAGTAAGATCGCATCGTAGGATAGCATGAAGACAGATGGTCATTCCATCAGATTACGCGTCATACCGATATCCGTACAGATATAACAGTTTCCCTCTGTTAGCGAAATTGAGTACAAAGAAGTCATCTACCACGACAGGGTGATGACTTCTTTGAGAGACAGTGAGAGTGACTTCCTAGAACTACAGTGACTACAATTGGGAGGATCGAAGAATAGTCTGCAAAAAGCGCGAAGCACACCAATTGTCATTATTCCGGGCATTATGGGAACAGTGATTTCCTCTCTGCATATAGCCACAAAAGATAGCGTAGAGTCATGCGGAATTGAAGCAGATTATCTTTAGTGATCAATCTCGCTTTTGTCTTGGTGAGAATAATGACCCCCCCCCCCCCCCGCTGCCGCCGTATGAGAAGGCAACGAAATAAGCGCAAAGATTTGTTGTCATTCGTCACACATTCCGAGAATAGGGTGTAGTGTTAAAGGACGCGATTTCGAACAATACCTAGTAACTGTTGATTTTCAAAGCCCCATTAACGGCCCGGGGATACGTTAATGAGGTTCTTCAACAAGGGGCCTTTCTTTTTATGAATGCCCATCTCAGTTTTCTGTTTCAGCAAGACAATGCTCGTATCCATACTTCTGCCATTTCCAGGGCTTGTCTCGCAGCCATAGACACAGTATCGAGGACATACAGTAGCATCACAAGAATGGTCTCCTATAGAGTACAGATGCTATAGGCTGTTTTTTGTTAAGACTCTACCACTACCTCACAATTTATAAAATCTATAAGCAAAAGCTCAATCAGCAAGAGATGAGTTGCGTTGAGCTTTGTTAAGAGAGTCTACAACTCCATGTCACAACGCGTGGAAGATGCATTAGAAATAATGGAGACCTGATAACGTGTTGAGAGTTTTAACGATTTTGCAATTAGACCAATGAATTTTATCACACCCACTCTCAATTTTTAATAATTTCTTTTTGGTGGTTAACGCTAATTTACTTTCAAATATAATTTCAATCTATCTTACTATTCGTTAGGAGAGGGGGGTGCCAACTCAGGTATCGTCCTCGTCACTTGATCGAGGTTCAAAATTACGAGGTCCGCCGCCAATAGCCCTCGTGTTGCTTCTAGTGCGACGTTATAAAACTAAACTATCTTACTATTCCTTTTAAGTGCAACTTTTGACAATATATATATATATATATATATATATATATATATATATATATATATATATCATACCAAATCCTGACGTGCTCGAATATTTCAATACATCAAAGATGATTACATTAAAGATGTTCAATTCTGTCAGTAAGAGAGAGACACACAAAAGAAGCTTTGTAACTTGCATTTTTATCAATTTTCATAGGCTCAATAATGAATAACCAATCTTTACACAAAGCAATAGCTTATTACATCTTACAAACTCAAGACAAAAATCGGACAGAAGAATTATATTTTCCTATTACCTTTTTCAAATCCATAACGAAAACAGTTGTACCAAGCGATTCATTTAAAGAAATATTATATATTCCACAACCCAACGATTATGTTTTTAAAAATCAAAAATTATTGAATTAAATACTAAAATTAAAACAAACGATAAGACATCAAAGTAGATAACAATGTTTTGTTCAGATATTAAGATAAAAACAAACGATAAGATTAGCCTTAAGAAATGTTGTTACCAAGGTAGAAAATTATTCATTAAAATTATATTACATATGTATGAATTAAATTATGAATCAATAATAATTTTAATACAAAAATTTTGAAGCAATAGTTGAATTATTATATTGTTATAATATTATATAAAGAAAAGAGACATAAAGTGATTTAATTTTACTCTAAAAAGACAATAAATAATATTGTAGAACGAATAGGCAGCAATGCTTCATTTTCACTATGCTCTATAATTCTAGAAATCAATTCAATAATCTTTCAGTGTAATAAAACTTAAATTATGTATAAAACTGAACTGATATCAAGATTATGACAGGTAATTAATTTTTTAAAAATTAAAAACATGTATAGTATACATTGAAAATATTGCCTGCAATACATCCACATCAATCCTTGTTAATGTGTTATATGCATCTGTACATAAAATCTGGTTCAGTCGAATGATTTCAGTTACATTAAATTTTCCTTGCGAATGCAAATCTTAAAGAGAAAGAAAAAAAAGAACTTATTTGCTTCTTTCTATGGTTTCTGTTGGAAGTTCAAGGTCTTTCGGTCTAACAAATGCTTACTATGATACTTATATCGATTTTTCATAATCAATTAATCGATATTAGTAGTCGTCCTTCACCTTGATGTTAAATTCTTTATACAATCGAATCATGAAGAAAAATTTGCTTTGCATGTCGTTTTCGATCATAACATTTCAGAAACAATAATAAAAGTGAGAAGTGGTTTGGAAACATTATTTGAGTTAACTTTAAAGAGAAAGGAATCCAAAACAAAATTAAAATGCATGTTAAACTATTTCCGTAAATATAATTTAAGTTTGAAAATGCTACGACAAATATAATTAAAAGAAATCTTTATTTGATATTATAAATGATATCGTTCAAAATCATATAAAAGCAAACAATGGATAAAAACACATTATGTTTGATAAAAACAGAATTAATGTTTTTAATACATTGTAGCGCTATAATAACGTAGCAGAAATGTTACTTAGAATTTATAATGGTCTAATAAAAAAAAATCTTTGTTTTTTTTAAAATAATAAATGTAACTTATATATTTTAATCTTTGATACAATTATTTCAAATGAAATTCATTTCATTCATTTTCGTTATCTTCAATGAGTTTTGCGTTTAGTGTTTCAGTTATTGCTGTACGGGTGATGGATAATTTCGAACCACAATCAAACAACGAGATTATATTTGTGCCAACACTTCATATTTTAAATTTCCAAACCTTGTTATCAAGCTCATCAGATTGAACTGTAAGGACAACGACTATATTTTATGCTGAGCCGAAGAACTTCACACACGTAGTAGTTCCTGACAAAGCAAAGGAGGGAAACTTGCTTCTGTGACAAATTTTACCTTATTTTTTAAATGCTGATCTAAATATAAATTTCCTGTGTGTGTTGTTAGTATGCCTTATTTTAAAAATAGATTTCAATATATATTTTTTAAAAGTCATTATGCTTCAGTTTGTCTAATACAAGTCTTGATATCTTCAAGCGAACATGAGAAATATTGCCCGCATGCTTTTTACCCTTTCTGAATTTAGCAAGCGATAATATTATATTAAATGAAACGATAGTATTAAAATATAACAAATGTTCTTCTACAAAAAAAAATTACGTTAACTATTAACTAGTTAAAATTAGGTATTTCTTTATGTTCCATTTTAGAAAAATTACTTCAAGAAGGAGTGGAAATATGGAGTCCTTTTGAACTTTCCTAAGGAACACAGACAGTTGTGTTTATATGTATATGAATTCACTCAGAGAAATCTACATAAAGACGTATGAATTCTTGTTAAAGTAAATTTCGCCTGATTTAATTATAAATAATGTAAATTTTAAGTTCTATCTACATAAATTATCTATTTTTCTCGATGATAAACTATTATGTTTTTTTATAATTAATATCGATAATTAGAATAAGGGTGGCACAAAATGAATGGATTAAGCTTGGTTATACTTTTATAAAAGCTGAAAATGTCTACCCAATTATGATTGTAAAATCTTTCACACTTTTAGTAACACAATTTTTCTTTCACTTCTAATAGTGCAATTAATTGAATTGTTATTCTTCTGTCATCTTGTATCTGCGGCATCACACTTTTTTACTATAATCATTCGATGTATTTTTTTTTTTTTTAATAATTCTTTGACGAAAGAATAATCTCAGAGTTATTCCATTTCACACAGGCAACTTTTTTAGATCTTAAGTACTATTTTTGTGCGTATAATCGTACGTTTTATATGTATCTTAGTCCTGTAGTTTATCAAGTAGCTAAATAGAGAAGAATCATTTCACAAATATCTTTTAAGTATAAAATTGTTATTTTATCCGGAATTTTTGTATAGGAGCACAACATAATAATATTTGAATAAGAAGGAAAAATATGTCTAGAAATAATTATCATTTTTACTGTCCTAGTTTCATTATGCTACATTATACATCCTGCGTCCAATTAACTTGCGTATTTCCTGCTTAAGTTCTACTATTAATCGAGATAAAACAAAGCTATGATTTATCGACGCGATTACTCAATCTTTCACATGCTTTTCCTTCATGAATTTTAACAAGTTATAAAAATACCTTTTGGTTCCATTTGTTATTATAATTATTATGTTAACGTTCTTATGAAGAAGGGAGATGCAAAGATTTATATTGATAATTTTCAAATGTTTGCGAACATTCCAAAGCAAAATTGAAATAAAAAAAATTATTGTACGGGTAATGGAGATTTTAGATTCTAATTTAAATTATTATGAGAATAATGAAATATATTTTAATTGCGTGTTTTAATCGAAATGCTGCATATTTACCATGTTTGTGATTAAAATTATTACATCTACAAAAGTCAGTAAATGTGAATGTTTATATAGCTATAGCGAATCGAAGCATATATGAGAGAAGAAAATTTATAAAGTATTCCAGACAACATACCACGAAAATTTATAGGACTAAGATCTGTATACATTTGCACCAGAATTGATGGTATGTGAAGAAGAAAGATTAGAAATGAGAAGATAAAAAGAGTAATGCAATTTATTCATCAAATTGCAATACTTTTTCAGAAATTTTGAAATAGTCGAATGTTAAATATGTCTCGATATACCCTTTTTTACTTCTATATCATTAGTTTTAGGTAATCAAAAATCAGTTTCTTTTAATCTACGTTTGAGAAATTTTTTTAAAATCTATATTATCTCGTAGATTGATTTAGTTTAGTTTTTATCAACGTCGCACTAGAAGCAACACGAGGGCTATTGGCGACGGACCTCATAATTTTGAACCCCGATCAAGTGAAGAGGACGACATCTGAGCTGGCATCCCCCCTCCTAACATCCACACCACACCAAATCTCGTAGGTTGAATTAAAGACACTATAGATATTTGAATAATGTGTTTTATTAACAAGCTGAGAGTCCCACACTTGGCTGAGAATTCTCTCAGACTGAGAATACATGCTTTTATACATCGCAGTGGAATATTCCGGAAAACTGTTCTGGAAACGTAAATAATAGTCTGGAAGTCTTAAGAAACGGAGAACAATATAACAGGATAAACTATGGCCGCTGGGTTTTGATCTCGGGAACTTTCGATCTGGAGATGAACATTGTACCTTTGCGCCAGTGGTGCATGCGAGTCTTGAAGCACTATCAAACCCTGTGAAAAAATAAAAGCTGTAATTTTTTGAAAGATTCTTTCTGATATTTTTCACAATTATTTGCTTCCATTATGGAAGGAAAAAATTTAGATTGAATTGAAAATAGACTATGTAATCCCTCCATATTTGTATTGATACTACATTGTTACATTCATCGAAAAGAAGGAGTGAATCACTCTGAATTTCCGATATACTATTATTTGATAATTCTGGATTTGTCCGATATTGATTCAGAGTTGTACTACTCATCAAATACATATATAGATAAGGAAAACCTCAGACATATCAGTAGCTGTTTAAACATTGCATTGCGAATTTTTTCGTTTGTTTTTTATTAAGTTATTTCTTAGTCCTTTTATAGGTTGTTGTAAAAACCCAGTTTGCTTACTAAATTTGATGTATTTATAAAAGCAATAAACTGTTTCCTGCAAAACACAGCTCTCAGTTAAAGAAGCCAGTGAGTCATTCAATAGGTATCAATAGAACTTCCTTTATAATTGTTGCATTATTCCTTTTCATCGCATTTTGGATTCTCAGGTTAAGTAAACAGAATTGTCAATATTGATAGAGCCACGTGTGTTAGTCTTTTAAGCAAAGAAGTATTGTTGGTACAGATGTACGCGAAGCAATCGATTATTAAGAACTTAGGAATTGCAGTTTTCTCAAGAGGGGAAAAAACGGAATTCCCCATTTCGATATTTTTAAACTATTTGTTATTAAAAGAATATTGAAGAAGATAAATATTGATGAATTTTAATGGGTGCTATGATTTTGTTAAGCGGCCATGGTAACCGAATGGTTAAAATTGCGAACACTTGGCCCGACATTGAGAAGTCGAGCCGTGGGTTCAATCTCTGATGCCAGGTTAAAGACCTGTCGTGTATTGGAGCTGATGCACGTTGAATCAGTAAGGGCTCTTTTTCCGTTGGGATGATGTAGAAGTTATAAGAGATTGGGGAGAGGGCCCAAGTGTCGTACTCGTCGTTTGACCGGGGTTCAAAATTACGAAGTCCTTTGCCAACGCCCTTCGTGTTGCTTCTAAGAGCAGCTTTAATAAACAGTCGATCAATCAGTGATTTTACTTACCAAAATTGTCTAAATGACTTAAAATATTTTCTTTCAAATTTATACTGATAATACATGAAAGAAGTATAATATGCCATTCAACTTCCTCTCTGTAATTAAAACCGTATGCATACTTTTTGATGGAGAGAAAGTGGCAACGAAAGTTGAGTGGTCATGGTGGCGAGCTCTCAAGTCCAGTGTTGTTTCTGTTGAGTAGTGTGTTCCGAGTCCTGATGCCCCTAAAGACCCGTCGTGTAGCAGGGCTCACGCACGTTAAATCTGTCGAAGCTCAATATCCTCACATTAGGAAGTTGGGAGAGTGAGGTACCCATTGAGGTATCGTTCTTATAATTTACCGAAGCTCAAAATTACGAGATCTTTCGCCACTAGCTCTCATACTGCTTCTAAGAGTGACTTTAATTAATAATCAATCAAAAAATTTCATTGAGAATAGAGAAAATTGTTCATATACAGCCGAGAAAATCATTTTTTTTTTTTTGTAGATTAGCTTTTTATTTTCTACATTATTTACCTTAATTAAACGTATAATTGTTTGTTACATTTCACCAAAAGTATTAATGATTGAAAAATAATCAGAATGTTTTTATGCATATTTCAAAAGATAAACCTTGACTTGAAATCTATGATATTTTTATGAAAGTAAAAATTCATAAAACACTTATCTTGTAATTAATGTCAAAATCCTTTAAGTGAAAAGGGCACAATGCATCATTATAATACAGCTGTATTTAAATATTCGAGTGTTTAAGCCCTATCTTAAGGAATACATAAATTTTTTTTTGAAAGTTTAGCAATGAAAGTTTCCTTTTGGAAAAAAAAAATGTTACGAACTTTTTAAACTGAAGTCGAAAAATTAAAGATGAGCCAACTTTATTTTTATTTCCAAATAAGCAAACTTTGCAATTATTTTACGAAAATATTCAAGAAGTACTTTTAAATATATCAAAAACCTCATTCATCAGAATCGAGTGTGTTAAATTTGGAGTCTTTAGAAAATTGGTTGAAAAATTTCATGTTTACTTGTAATTTATAGTTTTAATCACCTTTTTTTTTCGAGACTATCACCAAAGTTTAATTTTTAAGTAGCATTACATTACTTGAAAATTATATGTACTTCAAATAGTAAAAGTGCATCAATTGTGACAAATAAATTAAGGAAAAATAAATATTTAAAGAAATCAGATATAGCTGGAGTTAACATTTATGTTAACTTTGATGATTATAATGCTTAATTTTAAATCGAATATGCAATTAAATTATTTCAAAATAATTTGCAATATTTTATTTGGAGGAATAGGATGAAATGTGACGTTGTATCGCACATTACTAGTCTGTAGTGTTGACAAGTAACAAATATCAGATTTTTTTTTTTTAAAAAAAAGCGATATAGTTTAACTTCAGTCAGTAGCATTGTTCAATTTTTCCTGCTGCAGTCTTCTTAAATATAGTTCGATTCCGAAGATTTTCATCAAAACAGAAAATTAGAATGAAATTAAATCATTCAAATGTATATTATAGTAATTATTTTTATTTGAATTTTATATCAATTGATAATTATATTTTATATCAATTGATAATTATATTTTATATCAATTGATAATTTCTTTAAGAAATATGAGGGGCTTCATCGCTAGTTATAACAAGTTTCCTTTTTGTGATTATTTTTTCGTGAAATTGAACTTATCTGACTGAAAAACTTCTAATACATATAACTGGAATACAAATTAGACAGTTCTGATCCCTGAATTATTATTAATAAATTAAACTTGTTATTTTTTTTGAATAAAACAACGACTTTAATTGATAACAGAATCAATTATCGTAATATTTTTTAAAATTTATTCTTTATGTATATTTTTCTAAAAAGGCAAGTTTACATTTTATTTTAATATTTACAAACATTTTTTTTCTTACGAAACGAAATATCTAAAAATCAAATGTGATCCCAATCGCCGACATATGTGAAATAGGGATTTCTGAAACGTTGGGATATATTACAATAAAAACTTCCCAATAAATTCAATCAGTGTCAAATCAGAATTGAATATTTATGTTAAACAATTGAAAATTTACTTTGGGATTCACCCTTGATCTGGATACGCATATTTAACTTTTCTGCCACTTGAGTTGTCTTGAACTTAGAGTAATGATGAATTTCATTCTTCATTTTTGTACATCGTCTCATGTTTCCAGAAATACTCGGAGGGGGGGGGGGTGACCCGCTTCCTCATTGTCTTTACGTAGGTGCATTACCATATGTACTATAAAGCTTAAAGATTTGACACAGAAACGCATTCTAGTGTCGCATGTGTTCAATGTGTGTAGTTCGAAACATTATTTTGTTTTACCTATAGAAAGTATTTTAGAACTTTAGGTAAAAAAAATAGAGCTATATTATATTTTTCCTTAACAATCGTCAAGGAACTAAAAAAAAGTATTTTTATATTTGTTAATTTTTTATTTAAAAACTTATGACGGCATCCTTTAATCCATCTCGCCTGCCATGTTAAAGTTAATCACAAGATTTGTTTTTCAACTTAAGTTCAAGCACTGACCAATTGATTCAAATAGTAAAATATACACATTGCCATAAAAATTTGCGCTCCATGAAAGAACTGTCAAAATGAAACGAAATTTTACATACGTAAAGTACAACATTGATGTAAGCAACTGATTCCAAAATCAAAGCAAAATGATCATTTCTTGTAGGAAAAATTACAAATGAATGGAGGTTTTAGTACCCTGTTGAGCCACCTCTAGCATGAATGCATGATGTGATACGGTCAGGCATTGAGGCATACAAGTCTCATATAATGTCCTGTGACATCTCGTTTCACAGTTGCTGAAAACGCGCCTTTAATTCAACCAAACTCGTAGGCTGTGATACCAGATAGGCTCAATTAGTGAAAAATCTTCGAGCAGGCCAGGGAAGGGTGGAAATGTAGTGGAGGAAGTTCTGTGAAACCCTTATTGTGTGTGGGCATTGTCCTTTTAAAAAATGGCTCCGAGAGCCCTGCCATGAGTGGCAACACATGTGGCTAAAGAATATCATGAGCGTACCTCTGGGCTGTCATGGTACCGTGGATCAATAATAGGGATGACCGTGTGTCGTATGCGATGGCTCCCCATACCATTACCTCAGTTGTGGAAGCGATGTGTATCTGTATAGCGAATGTAGAATTGAGACGTTCACCATGGTATCTCCACACACGTACACGATTCTCATCACCGCCCAAATTGAATATAGATTCGTCGCTAAAGATGACCTGATTCCATTCGGTTGCGGTCCAATTCCTTCGAGTGTGACACCACTGCAAGCAGAGGCTTTGGTGAGTGGGTGTCAATGGCAGTACACGTAATGGGCGCCGCGATAGCGACTGTCCTTCAGCCAGGCGCCTTACGATGTCACGGACTGACACAGAGGCCCATAGTGAAGGTTCTGCCAGTGTATAGATGGTGGATAATGAGACAGTTGGCGCTATGCGTGCCTGTCCTATGATGTAATGGTCTTCTCGACTATAGGTCTGTTGAGGGAGTCCGGAGCCTGGTCCTCATGCAACAGATTTATCTCTCGCTCACTGGTCCCAACACCTCCTCAAAGTAAAGTCAGAACGGCCTAGGTGGCGAGCTACTCACCGAGCTGACTACCCTGTTTTCATCATCCCTATGATTCTTTCCCTCTCGAACTCTGACAGCTGCTTATATTGTCTCTGATGGCAAAGTAATAATTTCTAGTTGAAAAACATCCCTCTGCAACAGATTAAATACACGCAAACAAGCTCTGCTTACCTGTTTTATAATCCAAGAAGAATGAAGTTCAACACCCTCTAGTGGCATTACGCAATGCTGCATTATCTAATTATTTACATATCTAATTATTTACATACGTACCTTAATGCCAAGTTTCGTAAAAATACAATTCTTACCTTCTTGCTGCTCAAATATTTATGGCAATGAGTACATATCCAAAATATCTGTTTACTCCTCAATTGAGGGGGACGTAATTCAAAGTTGAGTTCTTTTTCGTGAGTACTAACAATTTCTATTATCCATTAAAGAATACGCTTACTAGAATAAAATTCCGAAAACCTCCTGCAGTTGCTCTGATAGCGTCGAGTTCTAATCTTACAAAATCCACTATACACGCCAAAATACTTCCGCGTACATCACACTAACACCCTTCTTTTTACCATAACCTTATTATTTTTGATGATCTCCTATCTTCCTGTCTCCCCCCGCCCCTTTTTTTTTTTTTTCTTTCTCACTGCACTTCAATTTATACCAGAACTTTGTTTTGAACAATCGGAAGTTGAGTTGTTTTTAGCAAGTAGTATTCAGGAAAAATCAGGACAATTGAAGGAAATATGCCTCATGTCACTACGAACTTATAAAAGAAATTTCTTACTATATCCACATAATTTAATTATTGTTGTTAAGAATATTTTTTGTTAAAAATGGGCATATTGGTATGTGTGTATATATATGAATGTAGAAATATGCATAAATTTATTTCAAATTAGAAATGTCTGCATCGTAAAAGGTTGATAGGTGCATTATTTTTCTGAGTTTCTTCTAACATGACATGATCTTTTTGCTCTCATGACACGTGGCCTTTCTCAAAATAATTTAAGTTTTGATTTTTTCATTTTATACTACATACCTGTGTTTACTTAATATATTTGTTACATTTTCAAATTCTGTGACAATTTGGATAAATTGTGCAATTTTTTTCAAACTGCCGCAGAATTTCTCATTTTCGTGCACTGCATACTCATTTTTTTTTGTTTGAAAAATTATTTGACTGCATGCAATCCAAAATGAGTATTGAAAAAAAGCATTGTTTATTTTTTAAAAATATCAAGAGGGATTACGTTATGCTTCACAAAAGAAAATACTTTTCAAATAATTGTCTTTGTTATTTTAGGAATGGAATTTTCATTCTTTTTTTTTCCATAAATTTTTCTGAATAATATTTTTAAAACTGAACTTTTGCAACTATAATATTCAAAATAACCCTCCCAAATAGGAGTTGAAAATAATTTTCATTAATCAGAATTAAGATTTCTATGAAGTCTTAGTTGAGAATGTAAAATAGAATCAGGAAAAGGACACGTGCTGCAAAAAAAAATATATAATTGGTTACATAATTATATTTTTACTTTTAATTTTAAAACAGTTTGAATTTCTGTTAACTTGATTCTATTTTTATGACAAGAGTGCAAAAAAATATTAGAAATATAATCGCATTAAGTTATTAAAAATATTTTATTTTTTTATAACTTATTTTATTTTCTCTCTTATATGAGAAAATAAAAGGTTCTTTTAAAAATATTCAACTAGTAAACTTTCAATGGTTTTGCGTTAGTGTTATTGTAAAATTATCACGGAAACTGTTACTATTCTAAATCTATTTGGGGTCATTTCCAGCTGGAGCTGTAAAAAAACCCCCACAATCATGTTGGTAAATCTAGTATCATTAAAATGATGTAATTTTTAGGAGAAGGGGGAATATAACATTTTAAAAGGGTATAAGATATATATCACAGTTTCGTTTAATAAACTCATTATTTTTTTAAAAAATTTTTGATCCAATTCTTTATAATTATCTAGAAGCATATATTAAAACTCTCGAATGCATTTTAACCTGTTAAAATATTTTCTAGAAAATTTCGTGCGCGCACTGAATATTAATTATTTGCTCAGTGAATTATCAACAAAAACATTTAGACAGTTAAAAATGTTTCAAAATGTACATTAAACATATTCAACTAAATTTTTTAAAAAAAAGTTAGGAAATTTTAACGTGTTTCGAAATATTCGCTGACTGTTTGCAATTAAATATTTATGTTCGTAACATCATACGAATATTTTGTTCGGGAAATTTCACGATCTTTTTCACCAGCATGTCGTTAAAAGAAATTCTAAAATTAACGACATTTGAATAATGCATCTCAATTGAATCTTAAAAAGTTAAAAAACTCGAATTAAAGGGGAATTCTTTCAATGAAACGCTCTGTTTATGTTCCATCTTTTTGTTATGACTGAAAAACCCGAACTAATTTGTATGATCACTTGGAGTCCTTTTTAGTGAAACCTTTTTCCATTTGTTTCACATACAAGCACTATTTTCGCATTCTACAACCGTCGCGCGTTTCGGATTTCCTACCCTTTCTGTTCAAAATCCGTCATAGGGTTTCTACCTTTAAGGCACGCTCAGCAATGAACCAAGCGACGCAAACAGTGACCTTGATGAAGAAAGAGTAAGACCGATTAATAACCTCTCATTGAATGTTCTATTTGACGTCACTGGTTGACCGCCAAAAGGTTGGTGCTCTTGCGAAACAGCAGTTGGGAGGGAAAAAATAAATGTAAATTGCGGTTTTCACTGCAGCCTACACCCTAACTTTCAAAAGAGCGAAGGGGTTAAAGAGGAAAAACACAGCTCGCATCGCGTCTAAAATAACAATGATAATGATATACCCAGAACCGGAGCGCGAGTTAAATTTAGAATCGGATTAATATTTGTTTACTTTCATGTAGATTTCGTCTCTTTGTTGTAGCAAGTACCTTCTCACCTTTTCCCCGAGTGATCGTTTGTTTCGCTTCGTCGCCGATGCATGCGATTTAGTAACCCGGATGCAAAAGGATTCTATTAGGCGCATTGAGTGAAAATGTCATCGAAGTAATAACTTAGTAACTCAGTTTATAAAAGACAAGGCCGATGAATCACATCCGGTTTAATCCTAACTTTTCTCTAATAGTTATTTCAGCGTATTTAACGGTGCTTTTACTGCCTTAAATTGAAGTGGTAATTTTCCTTCAGTTAAAATTGTTCACGCTTCAGAAAATAAATTTAGCAGAAGCCCTGAGTTAAAACTGGCATTGACAATGAAAGACTAAAAACGATTCTCCTAAGGTCATACAGCTCTTGAGCGAAACCGCAACTATCAATTTATTTTCTTTTATTATCAAATGAAAATGAGCCCCTTTGAATATAATATAAACGGCAATTTTATTTCACGTATTTATCAAACTTTAAAATACTGTTTTATTGAACAATCACTTTTTAAAATACGGGAGAAGAAAAAATTTATTTGTTGTTTAAAATGCGAACTTTCCTAGACGCCTTAAACATTTTAATCGTATTAGGGTCTTTTTTACGATTTTGTGGCTTTCTAATAAACTTTTTAAGGATGAGAAAGTAAAAAGTTTTTAAATCATAAATGTATCGTCTGTTTTTTCTCTGGAATTCATCGATGACTACTATCATCAGTAAGCTATGTTAATTCTTGATAACTAGATGCGTCAACAAACTCGTTTTTGTTTTTCTTACTGAATTCCGTATGAAATTCCGAATGAAAGGAATTTTCTATAAGAAAATATATAAAATCAGGAAATTTTATTTCTTTCATTAAGTGGAAGCTCATTTATGTACCCTTTTCTTTGCCATGTAGTACTTGTTATACATTATGGATTTTCATTCTCTGTACTTGCAAACGATTTATTTATCGATATTAGATAATTCATTGCGAATTGTGTACTGTTTTATTTGACTAAAGTAAGCAATCTAATTTAAGAAACTTAATTTGATTAAAATCCACACTAAGTTGAATTTAATGATATTTATTAAGCCCAAATAAGTGCATTTTTTTAAATAAATTTGTAACGAAAGGAAAAAAAAAAGGTGATGTTAAATTAGAATAATATTTAAAAAAAATAGTTAGAGTTTTTAAATACTCATTATTTTATAAGCTACAATTTTCATTTAACCACAAATGCGGTTATGACCAAACACTACTTCTTACATATTTTTATTTATATTTTCGATTGAATTTCAAGCTAATTCGCCTTGTTATGTATATTCGTTTTTAATATTTATTCATATTTTTAATATCACGTAAAATATGCAAGAATTTTTTTCACCGTTTTTAAACACGAATTTTAATCACGGATTCTATTAAAATGCCTTGTTTATGAGGGATTAATTGTTATGAGAATAAGTGTATTTTCAAAAAGATTTAATTGAAATTTTTTTGTCAGTTATTTTAATTGCATATTGCCAATGTTACTTTCATAAAAGATTTTGTCATAAAATTAGTTTCAAATATGTGTGCATGTAAATTATTTCCAAAGCTTATTCCTTCTAAAATACTTTTTTTTTATCAAAAAAATCTTTTATTTGCATTTAATTTAGAGAATTACGAATGATGGAAAAGAAATTAAGATGAAATCAAGGATTTTAACTGAGCTAAATTTGAGTTAGTAAAAGCATTTTTGCAAAATATTCTTGGCGTTTAAAAGATTTTTTTACATGAAAATATCTAAATGAGCATTTTTAGAATTTATTTGTTTATTTAAAATATCAGACAATTTTCAAAATAGGCATTATAAAATGGATATTGTATAAATAACGATTTCGTGAATGTATTTACTGATTAATGTTCTAAATGGTTTTAAAAATTATCGTAGACTTTTCGATTATGAAACCATAAATAAGACCCGAAAAACAATTTGTGCAATAATACTCCATCAGCGAACAATCATGTTACAGAAATAATTTTAAATAATGTCATGATTTTGCTGAAAAACACACGGATCAATTTTGAACTTATCAGAAAACAGTGCGCACAGAAAGGTAATGATATAAATGAGTTATGCTTGAATGAAAACTAAAATGACGTAACGAAAAAGAAAATAATACGGATGATAGTATTAAATGATTATTATCCATAACAAAAAAAACTATTGAAAAATACAAATTATAGAAAAACCTAATGAATAATAATTTGTAAGAAAAATTATTGCTTTTTTTAAGCATTACAAATCAGAAAAACTGTCACATATTTCAATTGATAGTCTTAAAAAATGCTGTTTTTTAAGTACCTATACACTCTATGAAAGAGTTGTACTAGAAATATACAAATTGGAAATTACGGTACGAAATACACCTCTTCAAAAGGAAAAACATGCATGTATTGATTTGTATTCCAAATAACTATTCGCAATAAAATTATTTGCATTTTCCATGCCTCTGGAGGAGAAAACTCTATATATTTCTAAAATAGTTCCAGGTGTGGTTTAGCTCGTGGCTGCGATAGCTTTGTGGACATGGTCGCGAATTCGCGGCCGGCGTAGTTTCCATTAGGGTTATGGGTTCGGCCCAAGTAAGGCCTCTGTAAGACACATAAAGGAAAGAATTTATTTTCATACTCTAATAACACATCCCATTCAAAAATTAATCTGAATGAAGATAGATATTTATTTAAATTAAAAAATCGCTCACACTAATCAGAGCATCGGTGGTATTCCAAGCAGATGACCCAAATTCGATTATCGGCTAAAGCAAGTACTTCTTTAAACACGTCAAATTTTCTTATAAACATAAAATCCTGCAACAATATGAGACAGTACTTTGTATTTCAAGATTAATTATAATAATTTTCTTTATGTATTTCTCTCACATAATACGCATACAAGTATGTATATGTTACGTTAGAAATATAAGACATTATATATATATATATATATATAAAACATTAATTATATACATATATTACATGATGTATAAGGTACTAAAATACGCATTAAATTTTTTTTTTTTAAATTCTTTTTTTTTTAATTCCATTGTTTCCCTAAAAAATTTAATGTTAGCAAATGTTACAAAACATTTAAAATATCCGATATGTAAATAAAACGGAATCTAAGTATTTCAAAATGCTTATATAATATTTTATTTATCATTGCTTTTTGTTCTGAATTGATTTAACAATAATCAAGCTGCATGGCTGGTACACGATTAATTCACTGAATGTTACGAAGACAGAAGTTCTTGTAGAATACACATTAAAATAGTATTTTTTTCATAAGCTCTATCATTTTGAAAATTCTAAGTAATGAATTAATTTATGTTGATTCAATACCTCAAAGTTTAATGAAATTTTTTTTGTCCATTAAGATGAAAAAAACATTAATCACGAAAAACGGAATTCATTGAAAATTGACAACCAATCTTGTTTGATGTGACGAAATCAAAGAAAAAAAATCTAGTCTTAATATATTTTTTTTTAATTTAGAACATTTTTGTTTATTTTACACCTAGCATTATTTCTTTACTCACCGTATGTTCGTTCTTAACCAGCCACTCGGATGAGAATTTAGTTCCCTACGATTCTTATTTGCAGTTAAGCTTAGCTTGGAGAGAAATATATAAAAATTCGTTATTTTGTTGAAAACTGAAAGTGCTGTAGTGCGGGTGTTGTTACTGTTTTGTGTGTTACTAATGTGTTAATGATTGTTCGTTACCAGCTCTTGTATTTTACGGCAAAATAATATTCATTGGGAAAACAATGTCACATAATAAAGATTGAACAAAATTAAATTCTCTGAAAAGTGACTCACATTCTTTTGTCAACAAACCTTTGACTCAAGTTTGTGAAATTTCACAGGACTATTGGTCGATTAGAAATAAGAAACAATAAACGGATCAGATAACTTTAGGGTGTATATATATATATATATATATAATGATTCAGACATTTTTTAATTAAATAAATAAAACAAATCGAAGCCAAATTCTCCCTTCATTTTGTTTATTCCACATTAAATGAGAGAGGGAACATATCACATCCATAGGATTGGAGATACAGCTCCGCCGTTTGATTAACAACACAAGATCGCAGAAGAGAGAGAATTTTTCCTTACTATTCTATTTATAAAAGGGATTTTTCCCTTTTACGTAATAGATCACATGACATAAGGTGTAGGGATTCTCAGGTATTTACATAGCCTCTATCAACCTATAAGGAATTATCTCTACAGGTCTTCAACCGTGAGAACTGTATATTCAGCAAATTTTTATGAGCGAGTGATTGCATAAATTAAAGTTAAAAAGGAAAGGTATCGGGAAATAAGATGAACGCTTTACTCTTAAGTGAGAGAATGGGAAAAATTAGGAAATTAAATTATTTTTCAATGAAACTATTACAAATTAAACCTGAATCATTACACAGACACTCGCGCGCATATAAACACACACACACATATATATATAAATGAAAAGATAAAAAAAACACTTCTGAAATATGTAATAATCTCTATATTACTCCAAATAAACCCTCATCATGAAGCAATTAAAAAAATAAAGAGCGAAATAAGTTGGTGTTCATAAATTAAACATACATTTTTCTATAAAACGATTGCGGCTTCATGGTTGGCACAAAATGGTCGATAATCGAGAATATCACTGACGTCGAAACCAACAATGTGTTTTTTCCAGGTGTACTTCAGTAAATTGCGTCTTTGTTTTGAATTTCACGAAGTTCATCCATGAAAAAAAGTTGCTCGGGCCAGATCCAATGACATGTGGAAAAATTGTGGAAAGTATTACTAAATCAGGACGTAGCCAGATTCGGCCCGAGGGGTGTTTGTTGCACATGCCTACTTTGGACGGAAAACTAAAATTTGGCATACCCCCCAAGGTAAGAGTTATCTATAATTATATATAGATATGTCTTTGGGCATTGTTATTTTTTTCTATTATAAGCTGCTCATATATTTCTCAAAAGATTTCCGCGTACCCCACACGGGCGCGCGTACCACAGTCTGAGAACCACTATGCTAAAACATTTAACGTGTTTTGCTTCTGATGAGACTTAAATAAACCATTCAGCACCAATAAATACCTACAAACATTTAGAAGATAATTTTATGCAAATTTTTAAGGAATTTTCAAACTTGATTAGCAAATTAAAATGCGCCGTTCCCACGAAATTTTGTCTTAAAACCTGACCTGTCATCAAAGAAATTTTTTTTATTTGTTATAAATAACAGTGTGTAATCAAAAACCATAAAAATTGAAGAACAAAATTATTATTAATTCATAAATTATGCAGGCTGGACTACAAAAATATTTATTACCGATTGTGGTTTTGACATGTTTAGTTTAGATAAACAAAGAAACGTATCTCTCTTGCAGTGTCTCTTCGGTAAGGCATTTTCATTCATTGAAATGTGCAAATCCTGGTGGAGAACGTCGTCTGAACTTCCTAGTAACTATCTAGGAATTGGATCAGTCCCACAGAAAGGTACTAAGATCTCAATAACTCTGCATTTCATCAAAACGTTCTTACAATTCTCAGCTTGAGAAAAATAACAAAAATAGGCGCTTCAATTTGAGGAAAATAACTACGTAAGAAACAAACATATTTGAAGGAACAAGATACAACTAGAGTTTAATGGGCATCTAAATCTAGTCTTGGGTTGTCTCAGTCAGTATAGGTAACTACATAAATCAAATGTAATATCTCCTACACAAAGAACTCTACTCAATTAATCCAACTCTCCTGCTTTAGAGAGAATTCTTATGCGGAAAAATTGGCTGATACAGTTAGCTTCAATATGTAATCTATTTGCATAAACTCCGGGAAATGAACGGGGACTCGTTAGAAGAAGTGGAATCAATAGAAAAGAATAAATCATATAAAACAAAGCAATAATAATTCAAGATAAAAACCAACGTTTTTGTACGGTGACAAGGTTTATTAAAAAAATTATTGAAATATTAGTTAAAACTTGTCGCAAAGATAGTTAAACTTACGTAAGATCTAAATATTATTGTTATCGCCAAGTTAGGCAATTTTTGAAATCGCGCCAAGTGGTTGAGCTAAGTGGTATTATTAAAAAAAATATTGAAATACTAATTAAAACTTGTCGCAAATGTCTAAGTATTACAATGTTAGGCGAGTAAGAACATTCCCAAGGTTTCAGAGCTCTAGCTTGATGGGAAGTTGGTTAAATTAACGATCAAAAATTTGATGACACACTGATACACACACTAAGTAAAATTCATAAAAGCGTTTTAAAAACAGGAGAAAACCTTGCGAAATGTATATTTTAAAAATGCATTTTCATTCATTTTTGATGCATATAAATTTTTTCTTTTCTTTCTTTAGTAATTTAGTCTACAGTCGTAGTATATAACACATCGATCAATAACTCCCGAGACTAACCCAGAGATGGCGCTCGTAGTAAACCAGTAACCAGGTCTTTCTAGAGTACTAACCTTTGCTTGAAACGTGTCAAAATTTTAAGTCGATCGGACCAGGAAAAAGGTTTTTTGAAGTGAAGTGAAAAAGGTTTTTTCCAAGTGGTTTCCATGGGGGGGGGGAAGATTTGGAAAAGTGTTGGAACGATTGTATCACCCTAAAAGGTGATTAACAAAAGGTGTTATGTTGATGAATAAAAAAAAATTTTGCAAAAAAAATGTTGTTTTCAATGTTAGACTCGGGAGTTATTGATCGATGTGTTACGTATATTTCAGTATTTTGCAATTTTTTATTTTCACTTTTTTTGAAGAACTATTCTTTGAATTCCGTGAAATTCGGCCTAACAGGTCAAATCGTTTTTTAACCAAAGATCTAGTCCTTTCGAGATCGTTCAGAGATTATCTACTAACTAATAATTTTTTTTCGTTCATATTTTTTGAGAATCAAATATTTCATAATCTTTATTACTCTCCAAAATACATGAATTGATATTTAACAAATACATTCAAAGTGAATGATGACAAATAAAAATGTAGCAGACAGCCGTATTTCAAATCGTGATCCCTCCCTAATCAGTAATTACTATTATGTGTAAAAATTCGTTTACAAAAGATGGTTTATCAGATTGTTTCTCTTTGTTTGGAAAATAAATCGAAAAATTCAGAAGTGCTAATTTATAAATTTCTATAAGCCATAAAATTTCTTTTCTTACCTTCAATCCACCCTTTAAAAACTCGTGCCGTGTTGCTTTGTATTTGAAAAATTAGACTTTGTTAAACGCAACGATTCTAGAATTTTTACTCTCTGTCTGATACTTAAAAAAAGCTTTATAATAACTAACTTACTTTTTATAAAAACAATTGACTTACATACTTGTAGCAATTTATTCATATTTATTTTCATAAATTCAGTTTATACACCGACAAAATAAAATTATTTATTTAGATGAAATCATAAGATAATAATTAAACCTGAAAAGTAATGCGTCTTGGACAATTATATAAATTAATACAATTCACTATACAACATCTTGTTACATAATTATGAGTAAGATGCATTCACTCACAATGTGGAGCAAAAACATTCTCTGTCTGTGAATGTACAGGGGGAGGGAGTTATCTACAGTGTTTTATATCTGAATAACTTTTGTAAAAATAATTTTTTTTGTTCGGTTTGTTAGCAAAATCTGAAAATCAAGGCTAGGGATTTTAACTGCGACAAAATACGCAACTAAACAATAAGTGAAAACGAGTCCAGTTCTATCATGTGAATAAAGGTTCCCATGATAGATCTGACATATGTGTAAGCATACGTGTGTCATTTCATTTAAGGCCTCCTTCTAGGTCTATAATATTGGTCTTGGTTAAACACTTTGTTCTATACAAGGGTTTGTCAAAGTTACTCCGAAAACTGGAAGACCTGGCTCAACTCGCAGCCAGGCCAATCTTGATTGTGTTGAGGAAGCGATGTTAATCCAAACCAAACGATATGTACACTGCATTTTTATGTCGAATAATATAGGTATCCCAAAGAATCTGTCAGAGTTCACAATTTTCTTCTTGGAATAGCGTGCCAGTTCAGATGCTGACTTCGTCATCTGATTATTAGATGTATTGTTTGTTGTCAGGGGACTTCTGTATCGGGCAGAAATAGACTGCCGAAAGTATTCAATAAAGAAACAAACGCGTAAAATAATAATAATAAATAGTTGCATAGGTATAATTATCGCGAATATGGTTTATCCGATTATTACAATACAAAGCAATTTATTTAATCCGATGTTGACTGATTGGTTTATGAGGGTCTTGGATGCGACTCAGACTATTACACATTATCCAATCGTTCCCACTACGCTACACAGCCGTTGAAGGAATCACGTCAATGAAAATAATTTATCATTATTCTTTTAATTACAAGGATTTTAGTTTCTCGACTTGTTTTTAGCGTAACGAGAGTTTTTCACACTTTTAGTAGTTTATTATCACTACTGCGAGAACGTGCTTGGGATTTCGGAGCTCTGGTATAAAAATGGAATGGAAATCCAGTAAATAGAAAAATCAATTAGTAGATAAAATAGCGATATAAATTGCGAAAAAATACATTTCTTCAAATCTAAGTGGAGTATTATCCACAAATACATTAATATTAACACACACACAAAAAAGAAAATCAAAATTAATGAAATTTAATTCTTCTTACTTTATTTTAATAAATTTCTCTATCATTTTTTACTTGCTCTTACAGGTCTTCGTTGGAAGTTAGGAGAGGTGAATGACAGCTCAGGTGTCGTCCTCGTCACTTGACCGAGGTTCAAAATTACGAGGTTCCGTCGTCAATAGCCCTCGTGTTGCTTCTAGTGCGACGTCAATAAAAACTAAACAGGTCTTCGTTTAAATTATTTTTTATACAGAACAATGCTAGGCAGGAAAGTACTTTTTTTTCGGATATCGTGAATTAAGTATGCATATTTATGGTTATTATTTAAATGATACTCCCTATGCTATTTTTTATACTTACAGTAAGCTAAATTTGATGCAGAAATTTTGAACGCTTCCTTTCAAAAGTAAGTTTCAGCTTTATGTGTAAGAACTTGCATTAAGCTCCCATCTACCAACCATTTTGATTTCATGAAAGTAATGTTAATCCTACGGAATTTTTACTACCTTACTCAGACCTATTACTTACCTTACCTAACCTTACTTACCTATTTTATCTATTTGAATGCAAAAAAAAAAAGCGTTCGAAAGAGCAAAAAAAAAAAAAAAAAAAAAAAAAAAACATAACATTTCCTTTCCAATTTTTGAAAATATTTTAGAATATTTTTTAAAGAGCGGGAAACGCTCAAACGGATAATTAAAGTAAATGTAAAAATATATTTTTAAAAATCGAGGGAGGGGGGAGGAAATGTAATTCCATTGAAGCCTTCAGTATTTTTTGTTCGTTCCCCTTTTTTGCATTCAAGTACATAATACGGTAAATATTTGAGGAAGGTAGTAAAAATTCACAGGATTAACATTACGTCCTCGAAATCTAAATGACCGGTAGACGGGAGCCTTAAATGCCGGTCTCTCTGTGTGTTTTATTTATGTATAACAAAAGTATTGTATTATGTTAATTATGAAACAAAGTCAATGGGAACTGGACCCAATCTCTTCCTGTTACACGCCACGTTGAACCAGTCTCAGGGATGATACTGCGTTCCTTTCGTTTGCAGCTTTTTGATCCCTTCATAAGACATATTAACAATTTTAGGGAATATTAAGATAAATGCTTGCATATTTCTACAAATTCATTTGATTTGCTTTTAGAGAAAGCACTTTAGCATATATGTGGTCGACATCAAGTGTAATAGGCTTGAGGCTGAAGAGCATAGTCATGTTCAGTTATTTACACCGAGAAAGGTCACTGACCGGTCACAGAATTGTCTTTTTCGGTAATAGCTTATACAGACTAGATACAATTCACAAAGAATACTGCAAATTAATTGCTCGTGGGAAGTAGAGAAAATAATTTCGGTAAGCCTAAAAAGGAACGAAAATAATCGAAATTGAACTATGTTACACAGATTAGGTAACCGAACTAACTTAAAATTTTCAATTATAATTTTATGTTGAAACTCCATCTACATTACGGCTTTTCACCTATCCGACCTATCGGTAATCCGGGGTTTTTACACAGACTGACAAGTCACAGAAAATAATGTCTTTTACTTCATCGGAGTAAAGTAGGATATCAATACAAAACAGTACATTTTTTAATTATTTCGTGTGGTTGACACTTTATTTGCGTGTACTGCATTAAATTTCATGCGATAATATATAATTTTTCTCCTGTTTAAATGCGTTAATGTTAGCGATTTTCCAGTAAACCGGTGTTTTCGTTGAATCCGGTAACTGATGGATTATCGAGAGTATATTGATTACTATTTTCATTGATACTAGATTAATTCTGTAGAAGTCTCTTTGCTTTATAATTTGAGAGCAGTTGTAATCAAATGAAAAAAAAAAAAAAAAAAAAAAAAAAACCCGACTCTTTACTGGTCGACACTTACATATTGCTGATAAAAGGTATTGCTTGGAGTTTACTAAATGCATTCTTTCCTCATCGAAGAGGGTGAGGAAGAACATAAACACTACTTTCCTCCCTTCTTCAGTTCCTATCACTTTCGTTTTCTTCTTTCCCGGGAAAAAGGTAATACCTTGCATAAGGATAATTTATTATTGCAAATTTCGTAATGCTCACTGTTATGTTCATGGAGAACTTTGCCACAATGAGTATTACTTATATATGACGTCGATTTTGATAAATGTGGAACAAGAAAAAAAAATTAAATGAACCTTCAAGATTTCTGATAGTTTCAGAGACATTACAGTTTTTGGTTTCCAGCATTCCAGATTTTTGAAAACACATACTGATATTGTGAATAATTTTGAAACAGTTTTTTACTTTTGACTCTTCAAAATTAAGGCTATCCCCGATTAAAATTACAAAGCCTTTTTCTAACAATTTCGTGGAAGAATTTGTGATTTTTTTTATTCCTTATTTAAAAAAGAAAATTCTAATTATTTTAGGTTGTCTATCTGTTTAAACGGTATTGTGGTTTATTTTGATAAATAAAAACTCTGTATTTTATTCTATTTCAATTGTAAAATGATTAATTATCAAATTAATAAAATTGTTCAGTTCACTTTTTGAGACCAAAGTAAAAATTATATTTGAAAAAAAAAAGCATATTGCTTACCTTATTTTTACAGAATTTGAATAGAGGATACTTGCATGTATTAATAGTTCAAAAATACCAAATTTAAATATTATAATAAATAAGTACTTTGTAACTAGAATTAAGTTAGATATTTTCTTGTAAAAAAATGAATGAAATTTTAGAAATATATATATAAATATTTATATATATATATATTTAGAATCTACTTACTTCAAAAATTTCTTATGTCCCAATACAATGATATAAGAATTAAATTAGTGATCTTAGAAATGAATTATGGCATCAACCGCAATCCCTCTCATTATCTGTTTAACATGCAGAGTAATAAATACATATATAACAATATATATATTATATCTCAGAGTTTAAAAGTCATTTATTTTTTAATCTATATGCATTTTATTAGTAATCTGTAATATAGTTTTACACTTAATTGAAGAATGGACCAATTAAATTATTTTGGTTGGTCCAATACTAAAAATTATTTTGAATGGTCTAGTATTCATTCTTTAATCAATCAAATTATTTTGATTGGTCCAAGATTTTCCTATCTCTAACAATCGAAAATAAATAAATAAAAGACTTCGGTTTTAATGAACTTTTAAATTGCACAGACGTCTGTTCTCATATGTTACTTTTTTTGTTAAATTAAGTAAAAGATTTTATATGAACTGTTCTGTGTACTGTAAGAAATATATTTTGCTTATTTGGAATTAAAAACTTAGCAAGAAACAATGCGCAAAAAAGAAACATAATTTTTTTTCGTTTTATATTTTGCAGAAGGAAAGAACATAATTGAATTTCGTGAGCAGAATTGATCATTTTAATACCATTGAAATAATATTCGCAAGATGAATCAAGGAAAAAAGAAAAGTGTTATCTAAATTTCTTAACAGAATTTTTCAGAAATCGGATGGAATAAAAGAGATTGTTCGAAAATGGCAAGAACGACGAAACCTACGAGCAGACTCCTAAAATTTGGTTAACTTTATTTCCTAAATTAGTCTTATGTACAGAGGGATATTCAGAATACACACGTTCTAGACGGAATTAACAGTTTTAGATCAGGAAGTCGTTTAAATATCTTATCTTAATACGTTGGTTTTTTTTTTTTTATTATTAATACAGAAATTGTTATTTATTGTTACTCACTTAAACCGTTTCTGGCTTTTATTAAAAACATGTATTTTAAAGCGTTTTTTTATATATAAAATAGTAACTGTGACAATGTTCGTCTTTTTCGCTTAAAAAGGTTTAAAGTATAGGCAATCATATATTTCCAACAAAAGAATTACGATATTCTTTGATTTTTTTTTAAAAAAAAAATAACTATTTAATGTAATCATAAATACTTGTCCTCACAAAATTCTAAGTTTGAATTCTACGAATAAAAGTTTGTGCTTCTCAAAAGTACGACTATAAGTATCTCGTATTTCGTGTATGAGTGTGAGAATCTATATCTTCAGAAATTTTCCCAAACGACAACAAAATATATTTCATCGATATCAGGCAAGATTTTAAACGAACGATTATTAATTATAAGTGGTTCAAAAAAATTCAAGAACCGATCACGCAGATTGGACTTCCATTTCTTCGCCTTGTAATCATATGTTTCAGAATAAAATTTCACATACAAGTATCAGTTCTCCGAGAGGGATGATATTATTAAATCAAGTAAAATCTTGTTCATGTTATTTACTCCATGGAAATTATAGGACACATGAGTCATGGACAAGGAGGAAATTTTAATACCTTGGAAGTATAATCTCTTATCACAGAACTTATACATGATATGAAGCTAAGATTAAAAAGAAAACCACACATTTTAAGTCATCCGATTCCACAGATATGCTTCATTGAGTCCAAACCTAAGCCGCAGAAATTGTGACATACATTTCTTGATCATTCTGCAGAAAAACAGTAAACCTCTCTATCAGCTTGTCTACAGAATAAGTAAACCGGTTGTTACACAAATTCTATGTGTAATGGGCGAACTTATCGAACTCTTGTACATTCGCAGATTCGGCTTGAAAATAATTTCTCTCGTGTATTTAAAAATAATGTCAAGAAAACAAATAATTCAAGAGATGTTTCATTGTATTCAATCAATAATTTAAAAGCTAACTGGGGATTTCAAAATCTTTAATTATCAGTTTGAGTCGCATATCTGTGAGTGCTGATAAGGTAGGAACATAGAGATTCGTCATTGTTTATTTTTTCCTTTACACTGAATATTATATTACTTCATGCTCTTAAGTACGAAACAGAATCGAGAATTTCTGAGAACCTTGGACACGCAAGTATTAATGAGATTTTACCTCTGATATTATAAAAATATTGTCGGAATTATCGAAAGACTGGAGAAATTTATAAAATGCACTTTGATATTTTATCCATACCTGGTTAAATAACGAAATTGATAGAAATGAAACAATTTTAATGTACGTTACATATGTCCGATAAAATTGAGCAATTAATAATTATTTTCACCTATAAAAGAATCCTAAGATATTAGTCAACGAAACAAAGGTTCACCATAGACGAAAATAGGGAATGTAATCTTGACTTTTCTTTTTAGACGAATATATTTTTATATATATGTATACGTACTAATAACAACCATAGTTTTTAATCATCAAACATAGTTAATAAAATCAGTTAATAAAAATAAGCCTTGACATATTCGGCAATTTTTTATGTACTGGAAGTGGCTTATTTGGCGAAAATAAGTCTGAGGGTGACTATGGATGCGATCAAAAATTGAATAAAAGTGCTAAAAATTGTCTTTTGTGCCACACCAAAACTTCCAGAAGTTTTTTTGTTCAGTTAATTTCGCTAGTGATATTCCGAGACAACAGAACCTATCTGTCGACATCTTGACCACATCTCATCTATCAACATACATAAAACTCAAGTGTTAAATCTTTTATTCAAGCGAACTTTTATTTCTTATATTAATTTTTTTATTCTTTTATCCTTTTTTATAAAGGTTTTACATTACACACACATATACATGAGTTGTGGACATTAAATAACGAGACTAACGTTGATATACATTTTCATTTGATTTCATGCATGTTAACTTATTATTTCCTTCAATATACCCCTCCCCTCAGTCTATCCCTACAACACTCGATGCGAATATTCCATTGTTCGAAACAGTGCTGAAAGTCTTCTTCAGTCAGCTCCTTCAGGACGCGGACCGTTTTCTCTTTCACAGTTTCAAAGGAATTCAAATCTTGTTCCTTTTAATGCAGATTTCACCTTAGGAAACTGATAGAAGTCTCATGGCTCAAGATCCAACGAATAAGGTGGTTGGTCTAGCACTGAGATGGTGTACTTGGCTAGAAACCTCTTGACAGACAATGTGGAATGAGCCGGCGCATTGTCTTAACGGAAAAATTTGCCTTAAGGATTCTTTATGAATTCCTACAATCTCGGTAATCGTACAAACTCTTAACTGACAGTCAGATGGAACCAGATTACCGATACGATTAAACTCCTCAAAGATACGTGCATCCGATAAACATTCATCGACGTACACTTCTTTCAATAAATTACAAGTTTCAGTAACGGTTTTTCCATGTTTCGTGTGAAATTTAACAACAAATAGTTGCTCCCTTATCATTTTTTCGGCAAAACAAAAAAATAACTTCAATGCAAACGAAGCCTATGGGTATACGCATTTGTTTACAGAAGCGAGAGACACTGCATTAGAAAGAAAAAGGCTTCACGGTAAACAGCTGTCGATCGCTGACATCTGGCGCTTGCGTACTTCTTCTGTAGCAGCGTCAGTCTCATTATTTAATAGCCACATCACGTATATTGTATTAAAATGTGTTCCTGATATTCTAATAACAATCCTATCTCCATCGAATATTCTTTCTTATATATATAACATATATATATCTTTGTTCACCTGTTAGCTTCTTCAGCTCCAATCAAAGGCTTAATTAACAAAATTCCAGGTAAGTCCGCTTTTCTTAGGTATAAAAGCCATCGGCTTCCATCTAATTGTTTCTTTTCTACAATTAACTCTTACTTCATGAGACGCTTAAGTATACGCGCTTCATTTCATGATAATACCTTAATAAATTGTGGCCAACATAATAAGCATCGTAATTGAAAATATCTAGAAACGCTCTCTTGCAACTTCATTACTTCAAAGTTAAACATCGACGAAAAGATGTTATACACACAAGCACGTATTGTATGTGTGATGATTAATTAACTTAATTCTTTTTCGTCTTAATTAAAATATTCTTAACAGATTTTGGAGAACCTCTTTTTTTCTCCCCAAGAATATAAGAGCGTTAAGCTGGATTTAACGCTCTCTTTCATGTAGACACCTGCTGCCTCGGACGTGCTAACTTCGCGCGCTTACTTAGTCACAGATCGACAATATCTTATCATCAATAAATATATACAATTTTACCAATATATTAAGTCAACCGGAAAGTTCTGTCCGTTTGTAAAGTGAAAGAAAATCATAAATTTTTCAAAAATTTCATTTTATTTATAATATAAATAAGTATAATTTCCGTCCTTACTAGGACTGGTCTATAAGCATTCTAGATGGGTGCATCGTGAGTTAAGTGAGAAAAATTTGCTTAATCGTATTGTCATATGCATATCTCTGTTTGCTCGGAAAGAAAATAAACCCATTTTATACTGGATGATTATTGGTGATGAAAAATGAATTATTTTTGAATACATCACGAAGAAAATAGAATGGTTGCAGCATGGACTATCTGTACCCTCCATCCCTAAATCGAGATTGAGTCTGAATAAGAGAAAACTATGTGTATGGTACGACGTCCAAGAACCAATACATTTCGAGCTTTTGAGACCTAACCAAAAGCCCAATTAAGAGAGATACTGTCAACAAATAAATAATTTAAAAAAAGTAGTTTAAAAAAGAGGCCGGCGATATTCAATATGAAACACATTATATTGCAATCATGATAATACCACAGCACATGCTGGTTTGGTGTTTCGTCAAAAATCACAGAGATAGGGAATTCTGTCACATCCACCAAACTCTTCAGAGCTAGCACCTCTAATTATTACTTGTTTATCTCCCTGCAAAATTTTTTGAAAAGAAAAGAAATTTCAAACTGAAGCATACGTCAACCTAGCACTGCTTAAGTTCCTCGTCTCCAAAGACAAGGCATTTTTCAAAAATGGTATTTACAAATTACCATCAAGCTGGCAAGAGCTCATAAGTAACGAAGAAAAGTATATTGTACAATAAATATTATTAAATGTGTGAAAAATGCATTATTTTCTTTCATTTCAGAAACGTACAGAACTTTCTTATAGTCCTAATAATTTAAGAAACTACGATTGAAGTATCTACAAACGACTGCCAATTATTTCTCCTAGATAATATCAGTCCAATAATGTCGGAGAAGATGTTACAATTAAGCCATCAGAATTATCTGCATGGAACGTCCTGCTTCCGACTGCAAATCTGAAGTTAAAATTCATCGATGAGGGGGGAAAAAAGGTGCTACAAGAAAGATGAAAAAGAAATAAACTCTAAATTCAAGGATAGAATTGCTTCATCATTTTTTGTTGCTTTAATTCAAAAAATGAAAAGTTGTGCCTTGTGAAAGAAGGGGAGGAGGATATTAATTTTGTTTAATCTGTGCAAAAGTTTTGTTTCATCATAAAGGTGAATTTTGTTCCTGTGCTTCCCTGTAAGAAGAAAGTATATGTTACGTGAAACAAAAGTTTTTACTAATTTAATTTTAGGATTGCCAAAAATAATTTACACCAATCGGGCTCTCTGAGAGAAAAAAAATTGTGTTTGTGTTCCGGCACTTTAAATAGTGAGAAACAGCATTTAAATTTTCAGTTCCTAAGCTTTTCATTACACAGAATTACATTGCTATAAATTGTTATACATTTGTATTTAATTTTTAAAATGTGAAAGAGGATTTGGTAAAATATAATGTTAATTTTCATTGGTCATATTAAAAATTGTAAATTCAGGTCTTCCTTTGTATTTAATGTTTTGAAATTATTATAACTATATAAATATTTTTAAATTTTAAACTTATTTACCCTATATGTAATATATTTATTGATATTATGACATAAAAGAGAAATTTTTTTCAAAAAAATGAGTGAAAATGTCATGCACATTATTGTAAAAAAAAATATCAGACCTTTAAAGACTAGTTAGATGATTTCTTTCAAAATGCCTTTAAAAGTAAAGAATAAACACACATAAGCAAAAAATTAATAAAAAATTGTCCTTTTCCATTATTTTCAGACCTCTGGGAATTATATCTCAGAAAGTCCATGAGGAATAACAACGAATCAAAATAAAAAAGATTCAAGTTTGGTTTTTGAGAAGAAGTATGGAGAAGTTTGTAAGAACTTATTATGCTTCTTTTGTTACAGAGAGAAATTAAAAGTCAAATAGAAAAATCATTGCTCACTAGTTCATGAAAGATATCCATTCCTATTTGAATCTAATAACTTATTTACAAAATAATGTTTTTTTCTGTTAGTAGCAACATTTTGGTTATTTGCATAAATTTGATAAAATGTTTTTCTATCTTTCAATCTTTCTATTTTCTCTCTATCAATAATTATTCGTTTTATGATGCTACATTCATATTTAGTATGCTTTGCATAAACACGAACATTTCAATATTATACAGAATATTATAAAATATCTTAAGGACATTTCAAGAATTTTATTTCTACAAATAGAGTAAATACACAAAAATTACACATATTTGGAAGATTTAAATCAGCTTGTGTATAAGTATACCTATTTTAATTTTTATAATTACTGATTACAATATTGTTGCTCCATGTTATAATTATTATGTTTGATTCCTTGAATATTTGATCCATTTGCATTAACTAATGTTTTTTTTTTAAATGTATTCTATAACATGATCAACAGGCAAGAAAAGATCAGTGAAATTTTGAAAATTTAACTAAGCAATGGTGGAGCGTTAACAAATCTATTTCAATTTTTATAATTATTAATTTTAATATTTTTGACCCATGATATAAATATTGTGTTCGAAATATTTTGAATCTATCTGTATATTTATCTAAGCTATTGCTTTTTTTTTTTCTAAAAAAAAAAAAGTATTTTATGCCATGAGCAATACCCACAGAAAATTTATCAAAATTTTGGACATTTGAAATTTTAACTAAGTCAAGGTGATGTGTCAGTATAGCAGCTTTTACTTTTATAAATAATTAATCTAATATTGTTTCTACATATTATAGCTATTATATTTGAAAGGATTTTGATACATTTGCGTAAAATAATGTTGTTGTTGTTTTAAAAATTAATCCATGCCATGATCAAAGTCAAAGAAGCTTATCGATATTTCAAAAATCTGGTTCAAAGTTTCCGTCTTCACTGAGTTGTCTATAGACCTGACCAAGTTGTACTATGTTGATTCTTTCCATGTCGATTCCAAGTTGCTGTACAATGTTTAACCTTTGTGGGTTTTAATCTCCAGTCAGTGTAGATAACTTAGAGTATTTTCATTCCGTGTACAAACCATACGGCGAGGGGACATAGTACTGATGAGTTAATTTTATCTTTTTTCTTTTTAATTACAATATTATTATTAACGTAAAACATTTTAAATTTAAAACTACTATGAATTCCCCTTTTAACAATTGTAACTTCCTCTTTATGAATCAACGTGTTATATACTAAAAAGATAACGAACACCATTTTAATCGAAAAATCAATAAGATTTCAGGGCGCGCCCTTTTCTTTCTAGAATAGAGGTCTCTTAACTATGGCCCGCGAATACAGCCAATTCTGGTCTCTTCAGCCTATTTTGATAACACTATAAAATTTATTGTGTAAGTAAATGATACGAACCACTTAAGGAAAGTAATAATTTATATATATGTGAGTGTGTGTATAATGAAATTAAATATTGTAATTATGATTAATGGCATTTATGCAGCTGTAACTTTCTACTGGCAATTGTTTGCAGTCGGATCAAGTTTACCAGAGGAAATTATCAACAGCGGCTTAAAATGCTCATCAGTTAACTTGGACATATAAATTTTTTTTTTGTATATTTAATTTTGGAGAATGACAAGTCCTTGACACTTGAGTGTAAGAACCAACTGAAATTGAGAACGGTGCTGAATCCACTCTTGCGTCATAGATACGAGATTCCTCACTCGCCGGCTAGTCCCGAAATGAAAATGGGTGAATAATTCAAAACTACGGTATGTTAGTATGATGTAGCTAGGTCTTGTCTCTTGGTATTTAGTGGAAGAATTAGAGAGGTCCATTGGCTAAAAAAGTTTGGAGAGCTCTGATCTAGAATTCGATCTAATGATTTTTCACTTCGGGCATCTACAAGCAACAGACATACAAACTTCGCGCGCTACACTTTCGTCATGACTGGACAATATATTATTATCCTTAAATGGATACCAATATAATTTTATAAATATCTATACACGATTGCCATTTATTCTACCAAGACAACATAAATGAAATAACATTGGAAAAGATGTTACAAACATAATTTTTGATTAATTGTGTTTATTAACGTCGCACTTCGAAGCAACTTAAGGGCTATTGGTGACGAGCCTTATAATTATGAATCTCGGTCAAACGACGAGGGCGTATTCTGAGCTAATACTTCCCTCTCCAAATTTCCACATCGTGCCAAAGGGAGCCTCTATAGATTTAACATTAATCAGCTCTGCTACATATACACACACACAGCAGACATATATCCGCTAATATTTATATAGATATATATATTAAAAAAAATCTCTGCGGTATTACACAATTACTTTTAAATACACTGTGCTATTATACACCACGAAAACGTCACATGCATATCGAAGGTTTTGCAAAACGGATCATACATACAGGAATTTTCTGTCTAAAATATCTGTTAAACAAATTAGAATTTTTCGACCTTTATACGTCAGTCTGGATTCATGCATGAATTGCTTCAAGCTGAGAAAAAAGAAACTCGCGAAAGAATAATCAGGACAAGATTTTCATTTGGTTCATATAAAAAGAAAAATGCGGCATTGCATCTCACAAATGACACACGTCGAAGCAAAGCTCGTTGACACAATACGATATATACATGTACCATATAATTTCACATAAATTATCAGTTCGGGAGTCCTTTTTTTAATATTTTATTAAATACATTACATAGACTAAATTGAATAAATCAAAATATATAATTAATTTACAATTGGTACTTTTCTGTCAAAACCCTATCATCCGTCGCTTTTCTTTGCGGCCAAGGTAGCCAAGAGATCATGTTTGAGAGCTCGTGACCGGCGTTGTTTCCGTCGAGTCATGAATTCAAGTCCTGAATCCACTAAAAAGCAGTTGTGTAGCAAGCTGATGCACGTCACATCTGCCGGGGATCAATGTCCTCACAATGGGATGATGGGGGAGTTTAGAAAGGAATGCCATTTCAATTTGTGTCTTCATCATTGGACAGTGGATAAAAACTATGAAGTCCGATTCAAACTGCCAACAATTTATTTTGTCTTGCTTTTAAAGTGCGACGTCAATTGCGCGACTTTAATAAATTATAAACCAATATTCTATTTTGTTTCGAGGAATTTCTTCGATGCTGGGCGACGGTACCATTTTGATATTTCTTCTTTAGCTATGTTTTTGTCAATTCCTCATTAACTAGGGAACGCGCTGGAAAACCTGAAAAAAATTAAGCAAAAAAGGGTTTGGGAAAACTAAAGGTCAATACTGGTCCAATGTCGTTGCGAAAGAAATCAGCCAAATTCGCCAATTCGGCGTCGAAAATGAGCGGGATGTCTTTAACGGAAAAGTGCCCAAGAATTTTTTAGAATCAGAATCTGAGCATATTTAGAATATTGCATAGCAAGAATAAAGTACATTAATCGTATAGTGGTGAGTATTATACAAATTCTTATACCAAGTAAGATCACATGAATTCCAAGAGAGATAAATGAGCGAATACTAATGACTTCACCAGACCAGACGCAAGTGGTCAAAAAGAAATAACATTTCCTTCCAATTTTCTCAGTCAGGGTAGGTGGGAATTCGAGTTAGTAATCAGTGGCGCCATATTGTTTTTGCAACATTCAACTTTACACTTGCTGAAGAACCCAAATTAAATAACACACAATTTGATTATTTGTTAACGTCGCATTTAGAAGCAACGCGAGAGTAATTGGCAACGAATCTAGTAATTTTGAGCCTCGATCAAGTAACGAGGACGACACCTGAACTGGCCCCTCACTCTTCAAATTTCTCCAGCGTGAAGACTTGGAACCGACAAATTAGACATGCATCAACCCGTTAGTCGGCTTGTTTTTAGTGGCATCGGTGCTGGAAACCACGATTCTGATGAAACATTGCGGGCTGCGAGTTCACAACCCACGACCATTCGGCTACCAACAACAACAACGCAAAGAATAAACAATATTAGGAAAGGACAGATTGAAATTGTGAACAGACATGTCTCTATGTACGTTCGAATAAAAAAATTTTTGTAGAAGGGATGTTTTGTTCGCCTGTTAAAAGATTCCTGGCTGAATTCCTTAGTATTCGTTCACTTTCTACCACTAATTTCACTACAATATTAGGCTAATGTTTGAGATAGTAGAAATAGTTTTCTTAAACATGCATTAAACATATTTAAAGAGTGTAAGAAATATTTTATGAATGATGAATTCTCGTCTAAATCTCCTGGGCCGCAAGTTATGAGAATTTTTTTATAAATAAAAACGAAAACACATATTTTTGAATATTATAATTGAGCATTTGGTATCACACAAATATGCAAGTTATTTTTCCTTTTTCTTGTAGTCAACATTTTTTTTATATTACATAGCAATAAATATTTAAAAATGTCTCTTTAAAAATTATTATTTTTGTAACAAAATTTATTACTTTGAATTAATTTATATCACGTTAATATGCTAAATTTAAAATTTTCCTGAACTGATGGAATCAATACAGCGTTATTTTAGTCTT
This sequence comes from Nephila pilipes, assembly GCA_019974015.1. Lineage (NCBI taxonomy): Eukaryota > Metazoa > Arthropoda > Arachnida > Araneae > Nephilidae > Nephila > Nephila pilipes. Next base: position 318,984 of record BMAW01043738.1, on the reverse strand, counting down.
CCATTGTCTCGTTGTTTGAATAGAAATTATTTCTTGTATTAAATGATAAAATATTTTTTTATAAAATGTCATAATTCTTTATTTTAAAGAATATAACAGATATCAGAAAATGTATTTGATTATGCATCTGCTAACAGATGTTTTTTGTACTTAAAAATGTTTGAAATCTTATTTCCTAGGCAGAGGAAAACTGAATTACTCGTCCACAAAACTTTGAATAGACCCATTCTCACATTCTCTACTGAAACATAGATAATGACTGAGAAAGATAGACTATTGCTATGTTTGAAAAAAGAATTTTAAGAAACATATTTGGTGAAATTAAATGTGATAATTATTGAAGAAGAAGAACCAAATTTGAAGTTTACAAATTATTTCAAGAGCCAGCTATTATAAAATTTATAGACAATACAGAGGAATAAATGGGCAGGATACTTAATAAGATTGGATGACAATCGAGACACTAAAAAAAGATCTTGTTTAAACCATTTGGTATCCGGTAAAAAGTGAGTCCAAAACTTGGATAGATTGACTGCCTGGAAACAGACTTGAAAACTATTAAGGTGACGATGGAAAAGAATTTTGAGGAAGTCCAGAATTCTCCCGGGGCTGTCACGCCAATGAAGAAGAAAAAGTTGATTATGACAAAAAACAATTCTAAAAAAGTTATATCAACTTACCCACTCCCAATTAAGAAAGATATTACGGAATTCTTTTTAAAAAATACTAACATATTTCTTTTTAAAATTGAAGTTCGTAATTTTGCATGTTAAATACTCTTAGCATATTTATTTATAACTTATTTATAGATTTATTGTGATCAACCCTAAAAAAAACTCAAAATAGGTGTGATAACAAAAAGCAGTTCTTAAACAATTGATTATATCCACCGTGATAAGATCTAAAGATTTCTTATAAGCACTGAAAAACTGTTGACGTCATTTTTACGTCATGAACTAAAGTCAAAATTATTTTATCTCACTTTGGGAAGATTAATACTTGCTTTGAAAAACAATTTTTTCATGAGTTCTGATGAAATTAACTTATTTGTGATTATGCAAGATACACATTTCATTTAATAAGTGTATACATTATTTACATTCAAAAAATCGCAATGTATTCTTTATTTAAAGTACAATTTTTAATTCGACGAGAAGAGATAACATTAGCACATTAAAATTTTTTAAAACTTGAAAAGGTACCAAAAATTTAACAAAAGGAATACAAAGAAGTTTCACGTTACTAGGAAATGAAGAAAATATTTTTTTATGAAATTAACATTAACTATAAAATTTTATTCTTAGATATTAATTATTTTTTAATAAACAATCAATGTTTCCTTTTTACTGATTTATACTCAAAAGCCGTATGAAAAGTTAATGTTTTCTGAAAATCCGTTAGTTTTTGCCATATGTATTAATTACAGTAAAATATGTGATGTGTTAAAAAGATAATCTACACTTCTTATTTTGCGTTGTTTCGAGACAAGACATTTTTCAAAGCTTTAAAATTTCAATCATATTGTTATAAATATTTCCAACTTAAATTGCGATGTCCCGACTTCGATACTGACTAAGAGTTCCATAGAGACAAAGTCATTAATTAGTCAATTAAGAAAATCAAACTATAATTTTTATTCCACTCCTAGAATGATTCTAAAATCACTTACTATTGCGAATGCACAGCGGTGATTATCGTGCGTTCCCAACCAAGATAAACTTAAAATAATCAATAACTGCAAAAATGAATCCGAGTCAGAAACAAACTTATATGCTGGAATCAAGTCCATAAACAGTTGTCTGATTACCACTTAACATTCTGGCACCTACGTTATGCTCGTAAATCTTCAAACTCCTTTCAGTATTTAAACACGTCCAATTTCGTTATCTGATCATCCTTCTATTCGCTACACTTCTATATATAGTAATACTAATTTACACAAGTTACGGTTTATTCACAAGTTGAGTTTCTCAAATAAAATCACTTCATAAAGTAGTACTAAAGGTTAGTTGAAAGGAAAAACAAGTGAGAATCCGTTACAAAATATGTTTACGTATTACATGTTAGCATGAAATGGAAATAAATTATACACCTAAAATTATCAAGTAACTAACTGAATGTATGAAAGTTGTCAAGGAAACTATTTTTAAACTATTTAACGAATCAATAAATCAAAATTTTAATGGGAATGTGAAATATTTTTGCCTGGCTTAGGAAAAAAGGGAGGCAAAAAATTGTCCATCTATTGGAAATAAATAGCGGAGTCTCCAATAGGGAATGGAAGCAAGACTTCATATTTCATAATGAGCTTTACGGAACCAGAGAGCATTCATGATTAATTTATAACCTCAAACGGGTGATAAAAAAACATAACTCATGCCATTAGCTTCTGCGAGGCATAGCAATTTCTACTTTAATCAAGCAGATGGGACGACACTTTGTTACATACACCAAATATTAATTCTTGAATAATTTTGTTAACTAACAACATCGTTGAAAATATTAAAAAAAAAAAAAAAAAAAAAAAACACGGTGAATGATTTGGAACTAATTTAATTTGTTTAATTATAAAAAGAAATCTAGGATCAAAAGTGCTTTTTTTCAAATGGACTAAGAAAACTAATCATTCTACGCTCCATTCTAAAAAGAAATTTTTTTTTTAAGAATTAAAGCTGAGGTGAAATATATATATGCACAGTATGTATTGCTAAACATTACAGATATAAAAGAAATTAAATAAAATAAATTTAAAAAAGATTTTAACCAGAGTTTCAGAAATTACAAAAACTCGAAATGGATAAATAATTTATATTTTTCACTCTCAAATCAATTAATTTTAAGTCAGTCTTTTAAACATAAAAGTTATCCAATCTATTAATTAGATATAAAGTCTAATAACAAAACAGAAACAATATATTTGAAAATATTTAGCAGCCTAATATTTTTACGAGAGCAGATTTAATTTAAAAAGAATGATAAAAGAGTTGTTCATAAAAAAAAAAAGATAAAAAGTTGATCATATGATAAATAAAGAAAGGACATTCACTTTTCAAAAATATTTCCCAATTTAAGAGGTTTTTTTTTTAAAAAAAAAAATGTGCTTCAAATATTTTCTGTGTTAAATTTCGTGTCGGAAATCGTTATCTTTTATCGAAATCTTTCATGTGATTTAAAAAAAAAATCTGAGTATTTTTTCCATAAATCGAAGGACTGCTGGAAAATCCAAATAATCGGGGAGAGAAGGGAGGGATAACATTAAAATCCTACATTTAATTTTTTTTCCACCTTTTCCAATTAAAACGTTAAATTACACTTTAAAAAAAAGCTGATATTAGTATACATTTATATATATATATATATAAAAAAAACTCTAATAGAAATAAACCTTTTAGTGCATTATTTGATCAATCATTTTACACTTATTCTCATTCCTTCTCTTAATTATTTCTGTCTTTTTTGAAGTCTCAGATATAATGATGATAAAATGCTGATAACGTAAATGATAATAAAACTCTAATTATTTAACACACAAATTTTGAACCAATAACAATAGCTAAATATATTAATATGTGTGAGTTTTTCTAGGTTCTTAAATAGTGTCTTTGATTTATTGCAATTAAAATTATAAAGGAATTCATTGATGCTACCGGGATATGAGTACAGTAAAATAAGCGAAATTATTTGTCACCTATTAAAAAAAGGCAAATTTATGATAATTCAAAAACAAGACTTATTTCTTATTATCCTTCTAAGCAAAATTTTTTTTCTAACCATTAGTTTGAGTAGACCAATGAAAATTCTTTGTACGATATTCTGAGAAAAGCTGAGTTATATTCGTTGTACATAAATAATTATCTATATATATTTCACTTAAATATAATTTAATTTCCTATTTTTTTTTTCTATTCCTTAACTATCACAGAAAATAGTTCACTCTTATTTCCCGATACCATTCCAATTTAGCTTTTAATTTATGCAATCACGCGCTTTTAAAATCGGCAATGTCAGCTTCCCACTGATTCATACCTGTAGAGATAATCCCTGTCACACTTTCTGTCTGCTGCTCCCTGGAAATCCCTTCATCCAATAACACATGATCTGAAAAGAAATCCCTGCATATAAATTCTAAGCAAGTAAATTTATCTCTTTTTCACTTTGGCCACGAAGGTTGAAATTGCGCTTCTGATCTCCTCAAATTTTCATTATGTAATTCACAGAATAGAAGGGACGTAGCTTGCGTTGATTTCATCAACATACAATTGTCTCTCTCTCGTTCAACAGCAATAAATAGATTTCTCGGAGAATTAGTAGTATTTTTCCAGCCAT